>JAKOGI010001095.1:0-17500 GCA_029747015.1 Carnegiea gigantea
TATATATATATATATATATATATATATATGTATATATGTTTGTATACATATATATACACATATATATTTTAACAGTCATGGTTTTAAACCTTAGGCTAATTATTTCGGTTAATATTTTGATCAACGTATTTGATTGAATTCGCTTTATTAGGCTAATTTTTGAATGATAATTGGGCGTAATAATTATGTGAATAATTTTTATTAATTTTTCCTGGTTAATTATGCGATTTCATATAATTAGCGAACTTGTTAGGAATTGGCCAGGTCATGATAATGCAAAAATTAACGAATTGCACCGACGGGTTATGCTAATCATTTAGGCTAATATTTTGATTAACTTATTTGATTGAGTTAGCTATATTAGGCTAATTTTTCTGTGATAATTGGGTGTAATAATTATGTGAATAATTTTTATTAATTTTTCCTGCTTAATTACGCGATTTCATATAATTAGCGAACTTGTTAGAAATTGGCCAAGTCGTGATAACGCAAAAATTAGCAACTTGCACCAACGGTTTAATTTAGTGATTTCTTAGATTCTATTAGAATGCTGATTATTAGAGCATTTAGACCCGAATCTAGACAGCACGCTAGTAATTTGGACACTCAGAACAAGAGTTGTTTAGAAACTAAACACAACCAAAAAAAAAAAGAAAAAGAAAAAGAGTAAAAAGTGCGGAAGCCCCTTTCTTCTTCTGCTTCTTTACTCGAATACAGGCCAGGCAGTGCGAGGGGGAGAGGGTTTCTGGTCCCCATTCTCGGCGACCCCCAAACCCGAGAGAGAGGAAGACGGGGGAGAGAGAGGAAGCCACCGGCGGTACCGTCGCCGACCCACTGTCGCCGCCTTTTTGCAGCAACCCTAATGAACTCAAAAGCACACAGAAAGTGAGAGAGAGAGCGAGACTGAGTGAGAGCAAGAGAGGGAGGGGAGGATGAGGACCCCAGCGGTCGGGCGACAACACACAAGCGATGAGTGGTACTAGCCACGCTCTGCTAGCCCCCTTTCACGACACCACACCAAGATAGCCACCTTCCTCCTCCATTTTGACCTTCGACCCCCCATCTCTTCATGCTTGGCCAAAGAACGAGTTTAGAAGGACTGAAGGTCGGTGAATCTAAAGGTAGGAGTAGCGATTCTCACCAATAGAAGGGCAGCGTAGAATACGTCTGGGCAGACGGTGACCAACAACAAAATGGGGAGAGAAACAAGATTCAAACACCGCCAAACCCAGCTTCAAAATCGTCCATTACGCCCCTTAATCAGGCCCTTTAGCTTGGAGTCTAGGTGGGTGGTTCATAATCCTTAAACCTATTACGAATTTCCAAATGTTTTTAAAATATTTGTGGTAGCTAATTTAGTAGTTAGGTTGAAACTGTAATGATTGTGAAATTGCAAGCAGTTGGTGAATCATTTGGGTTGAACTAAAATGATTTTGAGGATTGTTATGGTCGGTGTTATGAGGAGGCAGTCAGGATTGAGTGTTTTAAATTGGTGAATTATGGAAGTGTTGACATCTGCTAATTGTGGACTTACTTCTGTGATTGACGTGTTTGCATAAGCCTTGAATTTGTTTCGAGTATTGTTATGACAATATATAGATATCAAGTGCCTCGAGCCTTCGATTGTGTGTTGCTAGATTAAGATTGTGATTTTGTTAACCTGTGACTTGTTCGTGCTATGTGTACATGTCACGACTAAGTTCTCTGTCCAAGTGTTGCAACCTAGCTATTAAGGTTGCCTATTCATGCTTAAGGATCTTGCGTTGAAAACTTTATGAAATATGAGTCAATCGATTGAAGCCCATTTGATTCCTTATTAAGCATGTGCTTTCAATCTAGCTTTAATGCTTTTGAATAATTACATTCCTCAAGTGATTTGTTCAAGAGTAGTTTGTTCATTACCATGGCTAAAACAATGTTCAAACTGCTTAAACAAGCAACTTGAATGCTGGCTAATGCCTTAGTTGATTCTTGAAGTTACTTAAATGGCAATCGGGATGGAAACAATGCGAACTTCTAAGATATGACTAGTATGTCGAGTTATGTGACTAGAAATAGCTATAGATCATTCATTTGACAAGGATACTTTTAAGCGAAACTAACTATAAATGAGTTGTAGTCGTGTAAGCTTTTAAGTCAAGTTCTAATGACGTTTCCCTCGAAAAATGAATGTGTATCTGGCCATTAACTCATGTGGAAGCATAATGTCATAAGATGAATGGTTGTATGCTTTTCAAAAGTTGAATGACGTTATTAAGGCGTTTAGCCTTTATGATAATGAAAGTGCCATTGACATGGTGCAATGCGAGTTATGAGGCAAAATGTGCTGTGAAATAACTATTGCATTTGAAATGTAAAGAGATTGAGATATTCATGTATGAATGCAATATTAACGTGTAAAAACGAGTTTCCGAATCACTTGTTATATAGAGTGGACGAATATACAGATATTAACTTGTTTTAAGCATATTTTACCAAATGGGTAGTTTTATACTTCCTGAGTTGATATGAAATCATTAAGGTTGCGAGCCTTATGAGAATAAGAATGTCATTGTTTGTGATGCAATAAAAGTTTTAATATAGATGCATTTAGAGGTGAAATGCATCTAAAACATTTTGGGCTTGGAAAATGGTGCTATACATATATAAATGATGACTAGGGTGAATGCTCGGTTCTCGGGAACCCTAATACCTATGGCGATAGACCCAGAAGTGGGAACCCTAGAAGACCTTGATGAGGGTGATATGTTTCACAGGGAGTAGGCCTTGAAGTGGGAACCCCAGAAGATCCCAATAGGGATAATGTAAAATATGAGTGATGGCCTCACCTGTGCCTAGCACAGTTATGAGATTTCGATGCCTAAGAAAATGATTTCTTGCGTGATATCTGATGTGAATACCTCATTCAAGGGTGATAATTGTAACGCCCTCAAAATGCTAATGACATGATTTATGATGACTGTAGTGGAAGACTTAATGATAGAAGGTGCTACCGCCGTCCTGATAAGAACAAGGCTCACTGAAACCATTTAATCTTGCGACTCATGTTCACAATCACAATATCTATTAAATTGAAACACTTCAAGACCAAATTCCACAATAGTTCAACTTTAATAAAATCAACTTAACCCGACTTGACCCTGACGTCGATCGAATACAATCTAACTTGCACTCCACACTACGCAAGTATATTGAATATAGATGCCTCTTGACCCTGAGGTCGATCTCAATATTCATGCTATGCTGAATCTACTGTGAGCATCTGATGACTTTTAAGAGGGTTTGCTAAATGGAGAAACATGTGATACTTCATCACCTAAAATGGAAAACATGAAAATAATTTGAAAATGTGAGCTAAAACTTAGTATAGGCATTCCTATATTGTGAAATGAGCGTAGAAACACTGCTGATGGTACCCGCCTTTCTGAAATTCATTAAGTTCACAATAACAATGAAAATGGAAGTAATATGAAACTAAATTACTCATTATTATGTGGATGTGAACCCTTGCAAAGATATAATCTATACATAGGTGTACACCTGTCAATCCGATCAAGAGTTGGCCTGAAGCCGCGCGGGTAAATGATGGACTGCCATCCTATAGATGATAACTGACAGGGTCATAAGTTGAATGGCAAATCATTGTATAAACTGATTCATTGATAAACTCATTAAGAGTTATAACTTGATAAACATGTCCTGCTTTCTGAAGATACAGGCAATGGATGTACCTTGAGTCTTTAAAAATGTCATCTGACTTGATAAAAAGTTAGCTGTTTCGTAAATGTTAGCTGACTTTTTCTGACTTGATAACACTTATGTATAATGGGGAACGATAACTAGGCCTCAATTCTATTTCATAAATGTCATTGTAGGTATGTGTAGTAAGTAAATGATCCTTACTCACATAATTAAGTAAGTATGTGTAATAGAAATTGAGTAATTAAATGGTATACATGACTTGGGTATTTCAATATAACTTCAAAACTGAATTAATGAGAGTAATTAAATCCAAGATAAAGTAAATAAAAGTAAAATAGAGCATAATGAGATAAATGAGATTACAACGGAATAGGCCTTGACGGTGATAAGTGGAAGAGTGGTTTTGGTCTTTTCTAAGTTGCTGATACGATTTTAAGACTCGCTGATATATAACTTGATTCAAGATAACGGTGAGCACACTAGATTGACTTGGTAAATACATTTGATTCATTCTGAATTGAGTAAGTAATAGAGGTTTGAGGCCAAGAGCGATATATCTTCATTCAAAATAGTATAAACAGCAATAACTTGATCTGATAAATATGGTTTCTACGTCACAACTCTCCCCACTTCGCATATTTCATTCATAAATCCATTATTTATGGAATTCCACCCTTAATGAGTCATTGAACTTAATAGAAGCTATTAAGCTTACTAAACATGGTATTTTCTTTGTAAAATCCGTAATTGATTCGAAGTTCATAAGCAAGCTCCCAAATTGCATACTTGTATTCTTCTTTCTCATTAATTAAGCTAAATGCTCCATGAAAGTCCATGAATATTCATTTTCCCCTTAAATGACCTTGCTTGGCCCAAAATGCACAAAATGAGTGCATGATCAATCTCACTCAATCTTTATTATTGCTCTTTACACAATTACTCAAAATGCTTCCACAAATTACCAAACACAAAATGCTCAACCAAAATTGATGAAATTTTAGAGGAAATTTGAAAAAAATATGGACAATCTATAGGAAAAGTTTTAGAATTTTCCTCCAGGTATATGCTACATAGAAATTGCAATAACTGCCCAATTTGCACCAAAGCAGGTCAGTTTATTTCAAAAATTCATAACTTTCACCCTTGACCTCAAATGGCAACCTAAAACCCCAATATGGAAAGATTAATAAGTCATGGAAAACTTTCATTTAGAACACCTAACATGATTCCACCATAGGATTCCAAAATAGGGCTAAAACATATGTACGCTAGTTTTGGTCTAACCCATGCAGTCTTGATAAAATGACCTTAACTCCATCCACAAAACTTAAATTAAGGCAATTCAAAAGGCATTTGAAAGCTAATGCACTGAGCTATCTATCCACCAAAAATCATAAGTTTTCAGCAGGCTGGTCATTACTAGTTTAATCTCAAAGTCACCCCTATTTTATGCCATTTTCAGCCCTCATTGTTTTTGCTTTCTCCTCTTAATGCTTCTTCTAGCTTACTCTAATACCACTAGACATTGCTTGAAATGATGTCCTTATCAAAATGTCCTCATATGATGTTCTTAATGCATTACATGATCTTCCCTCATCAGACTAGTCTAAGATCTGCTCTATGTCTGAATTAGATGCTAGAATAAACTTGGTCAGAGATGAAAATGATGGAATTAGTAATCAAGTGAGTCATTAGGAATAAAAGAAATAACTAATGAGACTAGAAAAGATTCATAAAGGAGGAATTAACATGGGATGGCTAGAATAAAGATAACAATAAGTGTATCATGAATTCTAAAATATAATGCCACAAAAATTGTAGTTTACAAATATGGATCATAAAGGGTCCAATAAATGATCAACCAAGAAGAAAGACGGCCCGGTTATACTCGGGTTTAACTAATGAATTGGAAACAAGATCATAAGCCATGGAGCTTCAACTAGGTGACTTTATAGCTACAAGTAACAAGATAAGTGCAATAGATAGATAGGACAAGCAATGTGCAATAGATGGATAGATAGATTAGATAAGCAAAGTGCAATAGATAGACAAATAGATTGGATAAGCAAAGTCTAATGGATAGATAAATGGATTGGATAAGCAAAGTGCCAATGGATAGATAAAAAGATTGAGAAAGCTATGATAGGAATATGCCTTTACTTATATGAAGCCAATTTGAGTATAATAACAAGATTAAATAGAGAATGCAAAAATTTGTTTATCAGAATGTAACATATATGTGTGGGAGTTGAAGTTCAAAATAAAGAGAGTAAGGGGATTGTGACAATCGCAATCATCCACGCCAATGAGAGTTGAATTACATTATGAGTTTAGAACAAGTTATACGAGCTTATCATTATGAATAAATGAGGTGTAAGGTAGATATATGAATCAGCTCTCAGCGGAATAAACTATAACTCATGATCATGAAATAAAGATAGTGAAGGTCGAGAGCATTGGAATGTTGACAACCATATAAGGTCAACAAAAAATGTATTGCACATTTAACAATGGGTCTGCAAAGACATGGAATATCACACTAATAGGAAATATCGGGTTGAATGCAGGGGAGGTTAAACAATATTGGATAATATCAAGTTTTAAAGATGAGACAAGCAAACAATTTCGAGAATTACTAAAAAAGGGCATTCTTGCAAAAGATAAACTGTGGTTGCAAGGTTTAGGTATGATATCCAGACCTCAAATCATTCCTAGAAAAGACTTCTGTTGTTGGCAGTTAATCCCACAAATCATTTACTCAAGGTATAGGACACTTGTTCTTAATAGTGATCTTATTCAACTCTTTGTATGCAGTACACAATCATAAGGTTCTACTTTCCTTCTTTACGCATATAAAACTAGGGTTTCCTATGGGGACACACTTGATCAAATAGGTAACTCATCTTACTATATCTTTAGTTCCTTGAACTTTGCCAGGGGTCATATGATAGGGGCTCTGAAAATGGATTAAGCATCTAGAACTAGGTTGATCTGAAAATCAATGGTTTTTAGGGAAAAACAGTTCTGAAAATCCTCATATGAAACATCTCTAGATTCACAAACTGTAATTATGGATATGTATATGCCGAGTGTGGTTGGCATATCACTAATATTCAGTGCATTACTAACGCAATAACTGATTTGCTTGCACAATGCAATTAGGGCGAAAATGGGGTTTTTCTTCCCTCGGTCCGTAGAAACACACATCTAGTCTTTCTTTATTTCTCAAGCTAACCTTAAGATCTTTATAAGTTATCTTCTATGATTGCACAATCAGTTCATCCCCATAATAATAACAAGGTCTGCCAATCAAACTGGATTAAATGCCTAATGAATATGGTTCCGGCAACACCAATAGAGGCATATTTATAAAAGATAACATATTCAACTGCCTACTAGTCTTAGTAAATTGCAATGACAAGGGGCAATCTAAAATGTAAAGAGATGTAACCACACCATAAACTCGTGCAAAGATATTTCTTTATTGGTTACAAAGGATCGGTATGTAAACTGAATGAATGAAAGGACAAAGATTCATAATGAAAGAGGTAAGGCATATACATGACCTGCGTATACAAGACATGCAGTTTATTCATGATGGTCCTGATAGTAAAGTAAATGAACGATGTTATGAAATTGGGAGGGAGTATTAAGTATTGAAGGTCAAGAAATCTAATAGATTACCAAAGAGGCATTTGAAAAATCATACGGTACCCGTATGTGAGTAAATTAATGAAGATCAGGGTTAACACCACCAGAAGGGAAATTTTATTCATCTGGTGTTTGAAAGGCCAATATGTTAAGATGAAGGAGTCGATCTTATGATGAATATGATGGCATCCATTAATAGCACATTCTGCAGTAAATAAAAGTCTTGGGTTGGCATATAAACTCCGAAACTACTAGCAGATGGAAATAGTACAAGTCATTGTTTATCATCAATAAGATAGGCTATACTAGTACAGAAAGGATTGTCAAAATAACTTGACTAACGACATGTAGTCATGGCCACAGAGTAGTATGCCAACATGACATAATGGTGCTACAAAAACACGAATAATATGGATCCATTTAATTGCTGAAAGGACACTCAATGGCTGGGTCTGAAGCAACCAAAGGTTTTGCAAGTAATAAATGAATAGTGGCCAAAAAGAAGCAAGGAGTTAAAGTAGGTGACAGTAAAAGTATGAACATAGTGATGACTGAACTGTAAGTAGAATGGGTCAAATATGCTTAAGAAGAACTGTGAATCACATAATAACGCATACCGGGGGTCATTATAGGCTCCATTATGAAAATAGAGAATTAAATGATTATGATTGTTAGGGTTTGAATTGCCTGTGAGAAAGGTTGCTTAGATTTGTTTAAAGAACTCCCCACAGACCACATGTGAGATTTTCATGAACACTCCATTACAAATCAAGAGACTGTTAGTGGCAAAGAAATGATGCCTCCGAACAATTCAAGGTAACTAGGGCAGAAATAAGCCAATGACAGGAAGCAATAGGAGCATTACTGATGTAAGGTCCTATTGTCAAGAATGACAGCTTAATCTTACTCATACCACCCATATAGTGCCATGTAGCACACCGTAAGCTACTGAACTACCGTCATAGGATTCCCTACAGTAATTCCATCTCACAGTGATTCAACCAAAGATATACCAAGTTGTAAATGGCATTCCCGTAATAAGTTTTAAACATCACTATACTCAGTATCATGTGTGTTAACACACCTTAATGAAAGTCTCAAATTCTAAAACGAAACGGACAGAGCTCCGCCTAAATACTGGCTAAAACTCAGGCTTAAAGCCCTATAATAGACACCTGAAATGGAGAGAGACACTTTAATAGCTCAATGGCTACACGCCGAAGTTCGTAACTCAATGGGTCACACACTTTGGGTGCACGATTACAAAAATTTAAACAAATGAGAGAAATGAAACATACAATACAACTCCCTGGTAAATGAGAGCATACCTCACTAATAAGTGACCCAAATGGTTCCACACTCCACTTTGCTAATACTCGAATCTCAGGGTATTACCAAATGATTTTGTCACCCAAATGCAAATGGTTCCTCCCTATATGCCCATACATATGAACTTATATTTAATAGCTCATTTAGCTAGTCCAACGTAACTCATACACACCTTGATCGCTAACTCATAAACACTTGATAGCTCACAGTAGCCCTTAAAACCTTAGCTCTGATACCAAATCTGTAATGCCGCCAAAATTCTAATGATGTCATTTATGAAAGCTGCAGCAGAAGACTTAGTGATAGAAGGCGCTATCACCGTCCTGATAAGGATAAGGCTCACTAAAATCATTTAATCTTGCGACTCATGTTCACAATCACAATATCTATTAAACTGAAACACTCTAAGACTAAAGTTCCTAATAGTTCAACTTTAATACAATCAACTTGACCCAACTTGACCCTAAGGTCGATCCAATATAATCTAACTCACACTCCACACTATGCAAGTATATTGGATATAGACCTAACTTAACCGTGAGGTCAATCCCAATATTCATGCTATGCTGAATCCACTATGAGCATCTGATAACTTCCAAAAAGGCTTACTAAATGGAGAAACATGTGATACTTCATCACCTAAAATAGAAAGCATGAAAACAGTTCTAAAATGTGAGCTAAAACTCAATACATGCATTTTTGTATTGTAAAATGAGCATAGAAATATTGTTGATGGATACCTGGCTTTGCAATTCATTTAGTTCGCAATAACAATGAAAATGGAAGTAATATGAAACTGAATTGCTCATTATTATCTGGATGTCAACCTCTTGTAATGATATAATCTATACATAGGTGTACACCTGTCAATCTGATCAAGAGTTGGCTTGAAGCCGCATGCGTAAATGATGGGCTGACGCCTTATATATGAAAACTGACAGGGTCATAAGTTAAATAGCAAATCACTGTATAAACTGATTCATTGATAAACTCATTAAAAGTTGTAACTTTTATCTTTCTGAAGATACAGGCAATGGACGTACCTTGAGTCCTTAAAAATGTCATCTGACTTGATAAAAGTCAGCTATTTTATAGATGTCATCTGACTTGATAAATATATTCTGACTTGATAACACTTATGCATAATGGGGAACGATAACTAGGCCTTGATTCTGTTTCATAAATGTCATTGTAGGTATGTGTAGTCAGTAAATGATCCTTACTCAAATAATTGGGTAAGTATGTCTAATAGAAATTAAGTAATTAAATGGTATACATAACTTGGGTATTTTAATATAACTTCAAAACTGAATTAATGAAAGTAATTAAATCTGACATAAAGTAAATGAAAGTAAAACAGACCACAATGAGATAAATGAGATTACAAAGGAAAAGGCCTTGATGGTGATAAGTAGAAGAGTGGTTTTAGCCTTTTCTAAGATAGGGTGCTAATACAGGTTTAAGACTCACTGATGTATAGCTTGGTTCAAGATAACAGCGAGTAACTAGATTGGCTTGATAAATACATTTGGTACATTCTGAATTGAGTAAGAGAGATATAACTTGGTTCAAAATAGCATAAACTGCAATAACTTGGTCTGATAAATATGCTTTCTGAGTCACAACTCTCCTCGGTTTGCATATTTCATTCATAAATCCATTATATATAGAATTCCACCACAAATGAGTCATAGAACTCAATAGAAGCTATTAAGCTCAACTAAACTTGTTATTTTCTTTGTAAAATCCATAATTGATTCAAAGCTCATAAACAAGCTCCCAAATTATATACTTGTCTTCTTGTTTTTCATTAATCACACTGAAAGCTCCATGAAAGCCCATACATATTCATTTCCCCCTTAAATAACCTGGTTTAGCACAAAATACACAAAATGAGTGCATGGTCAATCTCACTCAATTTTTATTATTACTCTTTACACAATTACTAAAAATGCTTTCAAAAATCACCAAATGCAAAATACTCAACCAAAATTCCTGAAATCTTATAGAAAATTCGAAAATAATATGGACAATCTGCAGAAAAAGTTTTAGAATTCTCCTCTAAGTATACACTGTATAGAAATTGCAATAACAGCCCATTTTGTACCAAAGCAGGTCAGTTCACTTCAAAAATTCATAACTTTCACCCTGGACCTCAAATGGAGACCTAAGACCCCAAAATAGACAGACTAAGAAGTCATGAAAAAGGTTCATTCAGAGCATCATGCATGATTTCCACCATACGATTCCCAAAATGGGGCTAGAACAAAAGTACGCCAATTTTGGTCTAATCTGCATAGTCCTCGTAAAACAACCATAACTCTATCCACAGCACTTGGATTAAGGTGATTCAAAAGAAATTTGAGAGCTAACACACTGGCCTATCTATCCACAGAAAATCATAAGTTTTTAGTGGGCCGATCATTACCAGTTTAATCTCACCCCTATATTCTATCATTTTCAGCCCTCACTATTTTTGCTTTCTCCTTTTTTTTTCATATAAATCCTCATTTGAAATCATTCCAAATTGCTAAAAACATCATCATAATCATCAGTAAGACTAAAGATTACAAAATTGTAAAACAATACAAATTCATCACTTGACTTAAGCTACCTTGATCATGATAAAACCCAAACCTTAACATGCTTCAAGCTTAACCCCACCATGATCAATATCCCCAAAATCAATACAATTTGCATGATAACATCTACTTTGATCTCAAGAGCATGAATCATAACTAAAACAATCATAAAACCAAAAATACATCAAGATCAGGTTAGGGTTTACTCACTTTGATAAAAAGAAGAGATGTATGTGGTGTAAGGTGTGAGGGATGGCTGGTGGGGGACTAGGGTGGCGCTAGGTGGCTAGCTAGTGGCCGACTGGTGGTGGGAACAGCTGCAAATACTAGCAAAGGGGAGAGGGGCTAGCCATGAGGTTGAGAGAGAAAAGAGGAAGATGGGTGTGTGTGTGTTTACTTGGTTGAGATTGCTTTGCTTGCAGATAAGTACTTGACAAATATTTGGCTGATTTTTTAAACCTCCACAAATATCTTTTTGCTAATTAAAGTTAGGCGCAAATAATAGTAATTAACTTAATTTAATTGCACTAAAATTTTTGGGCCAAAATTTGAGCCCAATGGAATTATGCCATAACTTAGCCCCAATGAATTGTGGCAAAATAAATGAATTCGGGTCCAGGTTTTTACATAGCTAAAACTTAAAATTTTGTGACATTATGGAAAATAATTTAACTCTTAATCACAACTATCGAGGCACCTGAAATTTAATCAATCAACGAAACTTGAGTTAACAATCAATTAAACTTGAATTAATAATCAATGAAACTTGAATTGCAAAGTGAGACCCAAATGAAATATCCCCTAACCGGGATGATTAAATACGATAAATGAAAGCAAAAAATTTAAATGACATAAGGTAATTTGGTAATTATATAAATTGAGTGTAATTGTATTAATGAACATGACTTGGTTAAACCAATAACCATGAGTGATTAAATCAATAAACACGATCGATTAAATGAATAAACATGATTAATTAATTAAATAAAAATGATTTAAATAAATAAATATGGGTTAGGGTTGGATTATTACAATAATGGTGTAAAGCTTTGAAAAGGTGCATGTTTTTTGAAAAGTGTTTTATTGAGTTTTTAACTATCTGCCAAGTGCATAACAACGGTTTTATAGGAACTCCCATTGGTTTAAAAGGCATGCATTAACCATACTATCTTGTAAAAAGGAAGTCTCACTTGGTTATTTTGTTTAAACTCCTTGACGTTAGGTGTTTATATGTGAACTAAGTGTTCTATTGCATCATTCCTGAATTGTTGCATAAGATAGCTTATCAATGAATTCTGCGTGCATGTTATGTGACATTATGCTTACATTGTGTGATCTTACATTGATATAACATGAAATTACCTCTAATAAGCTATAAGAGACTTAATTTAGGCAAGTTAAGTACCTTGGGCGTGAATTAGAAGGAGTGTAGGGTCACTGTTGTACTAGAAAAGTCATTAAAGTGACAACGGATGTGGAAGGCCCTACATGCGTATTATATGATATTATATATATCAGATTGTGTGCCTAAGTGCTACTTAAAATATGACGTGTAACTATTTTGTTTTCTGGGGATTGGGAGCCATTCACTGAGCTTGTGGTAGCTCATCCCCCTATCCTTTCCCCCTTTTCATCAAGTTCCTAAAGTGATAGGCAGAAGTGGTTCACGTAAGCCAAGGTGGAGCCTATCTTGCAGCACTAGAAGTAGACTTATATGCTTTTATAGTTAAATCATAAGCTTAGTAACATATTGTGATGTAAATTAAGTTCTTGAATGCATGTAATCTAGTCACTGAAGTCATGTAATGCATATTGTTTAGAAGTCTCTCTATATGACCATGTGAGCTAACCATCTGATTAGTTAGTTGTCTTTTAACTCAAGTTAGTTATGTTTTGGGATGTAAACCTAAGTACTCCAGATGTGTGATTCATTGAGTTGTATCTTTTATTTGCTTCTTTATTATTGAGCTTTAATGTTTGGTATGCTCCGGGCAAGTGGCTCGTAGAGTTGTAAACTCCGGCGTGTAGCCGTTGAGCTTATTTTCTTTGTTCTTATATACTTCTGCATAATGTAAGGAATTAATGTAAGGCTTTAAGCCTAAAAAATGATCAGTTTTTAGACGAAACTCTATCCATTTTGTGACAGAATGTAAGTAGGAATTAAGAAATCGTTGATGCTTCTAACCCTAGGGGTTGGGGGTGTCACAGATGGTATCAGAGTGAGGTCGTGCGGCTGTAGGTGCGGCCTGTGTCTTGCATTTCATATAGTCCCCTAAGAACACTTTGTGATAATGTGACATATGCCATACTCTGTATGCCAGAGTGCCTTACGGCATGGCGGTTTACGACTTTTGTGTGACCCGAGTAGGAGTCCAAGAGCTCCCCCTTAAGGTAGCATTGTGGGTACTCCATCAATGCAATATGTTCCTGATGCGCTAATTGACTCCACTTATTGACTTTTATGTGATTTGGTTAAGCTGATTAGATAAATGTGAGCCGTGTGTTAGAATGTGAGCCTAATTAACTTGCGTATTCTTGTGTGAGCTAAGTGATGGTTCAACAGTAAATTCTTTATCCTTGCGCCTTGATAAGACAATCGAAAGTTAAAGCACATTGATTTAAACTCAAACGAATGAAAATATTTTTCCAAGCTCATTCTGTTGCCCCTATGTATGGATTGCTCCTCGGGCCCTACATTAGAGAGAGCAGATGTACTTATAGATGGTAGAGAAGAGGCTAAAAATGGATATGCTATTTTCCACGTTTGAAATTCAAGAGTTTGAAATGTTAATGTCCTTCTGGCTGTCGAGTTCAGTTTTTGCTTGACACCGAAGGACTTACGTTCCTTTAGCAATGATGAGTGAGTTTAGGTTCACAAGTATATGCCCTTACGCTATACGTGTCGAGATGCTGCTTGTAAATGTGCACGTGCTAAGATGTGTACATTGATGGAATCGTTCATAATGGGCTAGGAAAGGAATGGTTAAAGAACTATAGCTATGATCGATGATCCTACTAAATGATACACCTCTTTTTGAATTCTGAATTGCCTGAGAAAATTAGGGGACATTTTCGTATGCATGCCTGAACGATTAAGTGTTAGTGCTAGGATCTTATTGAAATCTTTGTCATTGTTGCCGGTACAGTGCATTAGTTGCTTTTTATCATAGTGATGTGGGGTGGCAATGTTTTGGCTGGAATGAGCCCTAATACACCTAGAAAACGCAAAGGAGAGAGAGCCTAGCTGACTTTGGAATTGTATATAGTGAACAACTCCTACTAAGGTGATGACCTACATAGTAAGACTCCTATCATCATCTTTGGGTCAGGTGTACCTGATAAGACCTCATCGCATACGTGTAAGACCATTAGTGTCAACCATATTCAAACAATTATGGCATATTGGATGCCAATCTCTCCTAAATTTGGACGAGCTATAAGGCACACCATTGACTACGGTTGCAAATGGGGATTACACGTGTTGATACACGTCCAGATGTTTTCCCTATGTGACAACCCCACGAATTTGCACGCCTTAAGGGATGTTTATGGTGTCATGTGTTTTGTGAACCCATAGGAGTACCTATAGTTAGGAATGCTATGAGTGACCATTGATGTGGTTGTGGTTGAATGTTAAAAGAACAAGTTTTTCGTAGTTGCTTGGCTTAAACTTGAATAAACTTATAACTGTATTAGTTGAGCGACTTGATTTATCCAACTAGTTGTGCAATATGACTCTTGAATCATCATTTATAGTCCATGAATTCTATTTCCTCATGTTCTAGTTGGAGTAATTAAACGCGATGCATGTAATGTGTGACTTGATGACAATAGAGCTACATTTGCATGAGTTCACATATACACTGGGTATATTACATGTGTAAGAAAGGTAGCATGGTAGAGCATTTCAGGCTCATATCAGCATACATATAGGTATTCACATTCGTTATGAATGATCATTGATGCATCATAGGAGTTGGGTCACTGACTAGTTATGTTAGTAAACTATTAAGCGTATGAGCTTCTTGGTGCCTATTTTGAGCCTGTATAGAATGCAATTAGGTTGGATGCACGGTCTAATATGTGTGGCCTATTGTGTCATAAGATCATTAGTGTTTTACTTGCATTATATATCTCATATTGCTTTATATTATAGCTTAAGTGGCCGGGTGCACATATGTTTAATGTATGACCTAGTGAGTATCAGAATTTGCATTCACATGTGCACACCATCCCATATCTCATGTTTGCTAAGGATAACATGCTAGTACCTCGCATCTAAGGGCCAACCACTGTTTAGATACTCAATTGCCTATGTGTTTCATGTGACATAATGATGTGTAGGTATACTTACGATCATATGCAAGCCTTTACTATGCCACTTAGCCCTTAAAGTTATGGAACGAGGTAGTTAAAGTGTTTAATGGAAGTGTTTTGGTATAGTTTTGCCATATGGTGGTAAATACTTATGCCATCTTCATTAGGACGTGGACATGTTTGTGTACCCGCATGGCTTCATGACTTAGAGAGAAACCAATTCTATATGGAGACTTGAGAGTACAGCTTTACATTAGGTGAACCATTGGAATTAAGTTAATGTAATGTGATGCCTCCACTACTTTGGTGTGATGTGGTAGCTTCCTAGCTGATTGATTTAAACTTAGAATGATTTGATGCCTTCATGCTTTCGAATGAACTTGGCTGAGCTAACCACCTTCGTACGACCTTGACATGTCCTATATAAGTTGTTCTGAATGAAAGACCTAAAAATTAGCTACGATCGATGTATAAACATAGGAGTGTCAATGCACATGTTTTCCTTTTGTAAATTACTTGCTATATACTTGTTTAGATGAGTTCATGCTGCTTATAATCCTTGGGCTTAAGAATGCTGCGTTGTTGAGTCTATATGATGTCATTATACTAAAGTTATGCTATATGATGCTATGTGATGCCCTTACTAGTCTAGTGTGTTATAGGAGTCTCCAGGTTAACCATTTTGATCTTAAAGGTGATTTGAACTCATGTTCTAGAAAGAAACTATATGTATATGACCATAAGATGTTATGGCCCAACTGTCACACCTTTAGGCACTGATTATTAATTATGCATATACATAGAGTTGTTGTTCACCACGCAAATAGTGTCTAGCTAATTGAGTATCGGTGTTCTTTTTTAAATAAGCTTAATATGGTTTTTCATGCCGAATCATTTGCCCCTCTTCTATGCATTTGCCCTCAGCGACTAAATAGAGTGAGTAGACGCTAGAAGAGGTTTAGCGAGGAGGAGACTAGATACTATAAGCCTTTTTCTTTCAATTTAAAAGATATAGTTGACTGCTAAATGAAACCTTTAGAATTCTATTGTGTAGATCATAATATGTGTCCATGCATCCTCTATTTGACTGAACTACGAGCTTTAGAATTTCAAGGACGAAATTCTTTTAAAGGGGGAGAATGCAACAGCCAGGGTTTTCAACCTTAGGCTAATCATTTAGGTTAATATTTTGATTAACTTATTTGATTAAGTTAGCTATATTAGGCTAATAGTTGCATGATACTTGGGTACAATAATTATGTGAATAATTTTTATTAATTGTTTCTAGTTAATTACGCGATTTCATATAATTAGCGAGCTTGTTAGAAATCAGCCAAGTCGTGATAACGCAAAAATTAGTAAATTGCATCAGCGGTTTAATTTAGTTATTTCTCAAATTCTATTAGAGTGTTCATTATTAGAGCATTTAGACCTGAATCTAGACTGTGCGCTAGTAATTTGGAAACTGAGAACAAGACTTGTTTAGAAATTAAACATAACCAAAAAAAAAGAAAAAGAAAAAGAGTAAAAAGGGGCAAAACACCTTCGTCCTTCTGCTTCTTTACTCGAATGCAGACCACCCAGCGAGAAAGGGAGGGGTTTTGTGCTCCCCATTCCTGGCGACCCCCAAACCCGAGAAAGAATAAGAAGGGGGAGAGGGGGGAGAGAGAGAGAGAGAGAGAGAGAGAGAGAGAGGAAGCCACTGATGGTACCGCCGCTGGCCCACCACCACCGCCTTTCTACAGCAACCCTAGCGAGCTAAAAAGCGCACAAAAAGTGAGAGACAGAGCGAGACTAAGTGAGAGCGAGAGGCGGAGAGGAGGATGAGGACCCTAGTGATCGGGCAACAACACACCAGCGATAGGTGGTACTAGCCTCGCTCTGCTAGCCCCCTTTCATGACACTATACTAAGATAGCC
>JAKOGI010001095.1:22500-25000 GCA_029747015.1 Carnegiea gigantea
GCGGATCTCACCAACCAATAGTTTTGGGTGACCCGATGAGGACCCCAATGGTTATGCATCCCCATTACTTGTCAAAATATGACTGTATTCCATGCGGCCCACCAAAAGGGTAGATAAACATAATCAGCGATGTGGAAAACCATCCTACACTACCACTGTAAGGGTAAGTGGAGAACTAGCATATGTATATATCTATCTATATATATATATATATATATCACAGGTCATAAAATTAGTAATACAAGTAACAACAGGCAAGGCATGATCACATAAGTACGTAAGTCACGTATTTCACACACCCCACTCCTATTATGATATTTAAATGTACAATGCAACCTATAGCTTTGATAACACCTAAAGTAACACCCCCAACTCGAGGAGGAGTCACACCACCAAGATTCCTAAAGGAAATCCCTATGGCTTTTGAAGTTGAGTAAGGCCATTAGCATTTAGATGGACATCCTATAATAAAATTGTAAGAGTTTCCGCTGTTTTTGCTTTTTTTTTTTTTTTTTTTTTTTTTTTTTTGCTTTTAGCTCAGCTAAGGTTACCTATAAACTGATAATAGGGTAAAACAAGACATATGGTGACTAGATTCACCACCACAGGACACCTGCTTGGGTCATTAACATTTAAACCAACTAAACACAAGGGTTATAGTGTTATATACAAAGGTACAGAGCCGACTATATGCTTACACATTCAATGATGAGCTTAAATAATTATAACATGGTAAAGCATCAAACACTTCACAGCAACTATACACCGGAGACTGGCAAAAAGGCTATGGATAGGTCGGTATCAAAATAACTCCAAATATCATTTATACCTGCTTAAATTGGACCTGGGAAGGGAAATAAGGAAAGGGATGAGCTACCACACGCTCAACGAGTATTCCTCAACTCCTTAAAAACCAACACCATTTGCAGGCAATAATGATAAGTAGTAGTCACACAACATTTGTATATTACTATCATATTAGGCAATCATAGTCCCCAAAGAAGAATCATCACCCATAAACTTCATACTAGCCACTCAAGCTCGCTTCTGGTCCCTTAATAGCCAGACTTCCTTAACAATCAAGCATGTAGCACGTAAGCAAGTAAGCCATAAAGATAGGGTAAAATGCTTTCAAATACACATTTTGGAAACATAGTGACTCATGTTGTATATAAAGAATAGTCTACAAATCAAACTAGCCTCTTCAAAGCACAGTTTACAAATCAAACTAGCCTCGTTAAAGAATAGTTTACCAAAATAAGCGAGTCTCTTTATGGAATGGTTTACCCAAACAAGCTAGAGAATAGTTTGCAAAACAAGCTAGCCTTTTTAAAGAATGGCTTACAATTCACACTAGCCTCTTCAAGACTCATTTACTTTCTAAAAGTTTTTGAAATACCCATGCTGGTAATAATTCAAATAATTTTCTTATTTATTAGGAAAATATCTTCTCTATTTAGGCTGAAGATCTCATAATGTACTGGCTAGGGGAGATCTACACTTACCTTAAGTGAGCTCACCACTCACAGCTCACGTTATCCTCAGGGTATACGTAGTATAACATTTGGCCAAAACGCATCTTAGTAGAATAGCTCTAACTTCAATATCGTCCTCTGTAGGTGCAACAGTTAACACCCTATCTTGCTTCCAGTCCTCCCTCAAGGTTTTATCATGCGTCATATATCATCGAACATTACCTTTGGGGGAAACAGCTCATGCCTTATCTTGCATCTAGTTCCCACCCTCAAGGTTTTATCACATGTCATCAAACATTACCCTCCTCAGGGTCTTCTAGGGTTCCCACTTCTGGGCCTAACTCCTTAGGCCTGGCCAATTATCTAGCACTATCTTGGCCTTTAAAATCATATTTAACCCTCTTAGATTATAAAAAGATGTCACTGTCACACACAGTAAGTTTTACCTTCCAGTGAATTACGAATCATTTCTCTTTAATAGTTGCTTAATTAATAAAAACCATACCTGTCTAGCAAAATAACCCATAACCCTACCAATGGTTTATGGTTCTTTCATTTTTAACATAAAAAGCTTCTTCAAGTCATAATGAGTTTACTAACTCACAATTCGAAACTTACAGTAATTGGCTAGCGTATGGTTCAAATCAAGTTTCGCAGTTAACATCTTCAGTTGCCCATTTTCGGTTCATTTAAATCCTTTTTACAGTAAAAAAAAAAAAAAAGGGGGACATAATCAAATCAAAGCCTTCAAACGTTTTTAAACTCACTATTGGTTTGCTTTTTAACTTCCTAAACCTATCGACTATTCAGTTGGGTCATTTACTGAGTAATTTGACAATGTAAGATTCTTTTTAGGCTACAAACGTCTTAACAAACTAACAAGTGGGTGAACATTTAGAAACATTCAAAATTATGAAAGTGAGCTTTTAAAAACCCTTTTGAAGATTTCAAAGTTCACAAATCAATCACATAGCATCATTTAGCAATTTCAAGAGGGTAGGGTTCACAAGTAGCACACTCGTAAC
>JAKOGI010001095.1:30000-65000 GCA_029747015.1 Carnegiea gigantea
TGACCAAGTTCCTTTACTAACAAGCAGTTAAGCACGTAAGCAAGCATCGAGGGCTAAGTATAGGGATCTTTCTTTTTATGATATAACATCTTAGCATTCCATTTAAATTGTACATGAAATATCATTCATATGATGTGCACATAAGGGTATCTCTTTTCATAATCATACTTTTCTTGGCATTTCATTCATATGATATACATAAGGCACACACAAATTTCAAGTCTCATTCAAATCTCATTCATAGGGTATGCATGAAATATGATCATATGGCTTTCTTTTTCATGATCGTATCTTACTTAGCATCTCATTTAGAAGTTATACTTGGAATATTCACATAAAACTTTATTTTCATTAGCATACTTTACTTAGATCTCATTCATATGATATGCACAAGCATCTTTCTTTCTTCTTGTGAAAAAACTTTACTTAGCCTTACTTGAAATCTCATTCATATTTCATTTATAAGAAAATCACAGAATATGCACAGAAAACTTTTCTTCTTTTCTTGTAAACACTTTGCCTAGCCTCTTGAGGCCCATAAAAACTCTTTTCTTAGCTTCTTTGAGGCTCGCTTTCATTAAGGAAAATCTCTTTCGTATTGATCACATAATGACCCTTATAACTTTTCACATTTCATTCAACTGGCTTCTTAATGGCCCTTGAAACTTTCTTTCTTCTGAAATACTTAAAATGGCAAAATGCCAACTGCTTTTCTTTACTTATTAGGAAAATACATCTGGTATAAGATCATTATAGGGTGCTGATTGGGTGAGATCTATTCTCAACCCCATAGTGAGACCTAACACTTACGCTTAAGCTCTTACTCTCGGGACGACTACATATAATGTGTCAGACCATTACCCTCGTCAGGGTCTTCTAGGGTCTCCTAGTACCAAGAATTATCCCCTAGGGTAACATCATTCATAATATACTGTTCGAAGCACATTATCCTAGCCCATTGAAAGCGTATAGGCCATAATGGCTAATAATTTTGCTGCCTCTCACAGCGAAATCTTTTTTTTCACACATCGCACTTTCTTTTCAATCAAATTCTTCAGGGATTTTCCCGTTTAAGCGAGTTCACTTCCAAAACGAAGTTTGTATAGCTAAAATAGGCCATTGATTGCTAATAGTCATGGCTACTATTGTTTTGAAACACGAGAAACATCCTTTTTCAAAACAACACCTTCACACACATAATGTATCTTAATAACATAAAAGGGGAGGGATTTGCACATAATACATTCAAACACTTCATAATCATTTCAACAACACAATGAGCCACACATGGCCTCACAATCTATACGATTGCGGTAATCATAACCCAGACTGCCTCCTTACATAGCAACCGACCACAGGACCTGGAACCACTCGTAGTTCTACCTCAAACTATCCAACTACCATCTTGGTTTCAATTTTAGAATTTAGTATTCTAATCATCATGACACACTAAAAAAGTGATATGTAAACTTACATAACTTACCTATGCTTGACTTACTGAATAAACAAATAGCAATTAGCAGTACGCTGCAACCAACGGTTATAACTATGCATACAAATATATATATATATATATATATATATATATATATATATATATATATATATATATATATATATATATATATATATATATATATGTATATATCTATATATATATATATATATGTATATATATGTACGCATTCATAGGACCTTAACTCTGAAACGAATGCTTAGTAAGCTGAGTTAAACTAACCAAGCATGAAACACGATTGCATTCATGTATTACAGTTAAGGGGTAAACATGCTCATTTCGTCATTCGAGTGTTGTTTCCAAAGCTATTTCACAAGCATAATTCATCTAAATAGACAAGTATCGATTCGAGGCATTCATTCATTGTTCCAAAGTTACATTTCAAGCGTAATCAAGCCATTTAAGCATAATACGATTCAAGATGTTGGTTTAGTACATTGAAGTTACTATTCAAGCCTAATGAAGCCATTTAAACATAATACGATTCAAGATATTTGTTTAGTACATCGAAGTTACCATTCAAGCCTAATGAGGCCATTTAAACATAATGTGATTCAAGACGATACATCGAAGTTACCATTCAAGCCTAATGAAGCCATTTAAACATAATACGATCTAAGGCATTCGTTTAGTATATCGAAGTTACTATTCAAGCCTAATGAGGCCATTTAAACATAATTTAACTATATGGAGAGGCATCGATTTCAAGTGTTTATATGATATTTCGAAGCTAATATTCCAGCATGGATTAACTACCGTACAAGCAGCGATTCGAAGTGTTAACATGTTAATTCAAAGCTACTAATTAGGCATGAACCAACTCACTATTCAAGTATTGATTCTAAATGCCCACATAGCATTTCGAAGCAACTATTTAGGCATGAATTAACCAATTATACAAGTATCAATTCAAAACATTCTTAGGTCATTTCCAAGGTTACTTTTAAATAAGAACCAAGCCACTTAGCATGCATCGAATATAGACATTCTTAATTTATTTTGAAGACGTTTTCAAGCATGAATTACTTAACTTATCGGAGTCGTTTCAAAGTATTCGTATATTATTTCGAAGTTACTTCTAAGCATGTATTACCTAAACTAACATATATCGATTCAAAACCACTTTCTAGTATTAATCAACTAAACTAACATTTAACGATTCAAAGTCATTTTCAGGCATAAACTAACTAAACTTAACATGCATCGCAACTTACAGGTTAAAACCATTTCGAAACTACGAATACTTAGAAGGTGAGAAACACAAACCTCGAATCCAAGCTAAGGACCCGTTCCAAGGGCTTTTAGGACTTATTTGAGTGCTTACGAACCCGAAATTCCCCCCTTTCTGCCGCTAAACCCCGACCCGAGGCAACCATGCAGATTCGGTTTCTGCCCTGTTTTCGTTGCTTACTGACATTGCTGCTGCCAGTTGTCGCCGGAATCGTGCCTAGCTAACGGAATCGAATCCCACCGGAACCGAATCCCACTGGAACCCTCACCGTCGACCTCCACCGTCACCGTATCTAGCCTGGTCTTGGTGCCCCCCCTTTCAGTTCGCTCGATCTCTCTCCCTCTCTCTATTTTCGTGCGTGCCAGGGTCGTCACGGATGGCAGAGCTGCGACCGACCCTCGCCGGCGGCAGCACCGCCGCCTCCCTCCCTCTCTTTCCGCTCCTCTCTGCTGTGGGGTGTCGGGGCTGGGGCTTTGAGAAACCCCCCTATTGCTCGCGATTTTGCTGAAAAGGGGGCTTCAGCCCCTTTTTATTATATTATTATTTTTTTGGTGTTGTTTTGGCTTGGTCCCACTTGCTAAATACAGCTCGGCCTGGTCTTGCAAATCACAATACTTCGTATTCTAAACCTTAAATTGATAAAGGTTCGATTTATTAAGGTTGACAACCTGCTTGCATTTGTGAAACGACTAAATAAATCGAATAACGACTAAATTAAACTATCGACATAATTTAAGGCATAAAAAGCACGAATAAACTTTAAAATCAATAATAGCAATAATAATTCTTTTTAATAAAAATTATCGCTCACATAAGCAAATTGACACTAATTTAACTCATATGGTTAAGAAAAATACGAATTTTGTAATGTAGAAAGTAAGGCAGCCAACTTAACGTAAAATAAAAGACGCGGGTCTTACAGTCGCTTTACGTAAATATAAGCTCCAATGAAAAACGCGATGACTTATGGATGCTTAGATGTGATTACTAGCCTTAGCGGATTCGTTTTATGAAAGAATGAAGTTTTCTATGAATCCTCTTTGTCTAATGCGATAATAGTAGTAAATATATATACATACATACATACATATACATATATATATATATATATATATATATATATATATATATATGATGTACTTGCTGCTTAAAAGCTTTACGTGCAATTGTTTTGTTTTTCTCGAGGTTGAGGAGCACTCACTGACCATGAGGTAGCTCATCCCCTCTCTATTTTCCCTTTTCCCAGGTTTTTGATGTGATAGGTAGAAGTTGAATCGCATAAGTCGAATTGGAGTTTTCCTCACTTTGAAAAACGTGTGATGGGTACGTATATATAAGTAGACTTATGAGTTAAATAATGTAATATGATGTATCCCCAGAGTTCTAAATGTACATAAGTATTTTGGTTCATGTAATGCATATTATTTAGAAGTCACTCTGTATGGCCATGTGAGACATCCATCTGATTAATCTGCCACCTTTCTTTGGAGTTGTTTATTTTTGGGATGTAATCTCTGGAACTCTAGATGTGTGATCCGTTGAGTATCTTTTATTTTTTTCATCATTATAAGTTTGCTTTGGTTTTCCTTTATGCTTATATTCATTACAGGGATTCAATGTAGGGCTTCAAGCCTGGGAAATGCTAAGTTTTTGGGTGAAACTCTATCCATTTCGCCCTAAAATTTAAGAAAATGTTAACATCACTAGCCCTAAGATTAGGGGTGTTGCAGATGGCATTAGAGCAAGGGCCTGCAAGCACAGGCCATGACCTGAGTTTTGCTTTTTATATAGCTACCTAGGAATGCGTTTGTGATTATGTGTCGTGGTTTTATGTGTAAATGTGTTTTTGGTGTGGACGTTAGTGCGTTTGATTAATTATGTGACCTTAGTGAGCTGATTAATTGAATGAATGAACCTTTTACTAGAGTATAGGCTGAATGACTTAGATTCTCGCAAATAAGCTAAATGTTAGCTTAATCAATCGTTGTTTAGTATATGCACCTTGGTGATTTAATTTGAAAGTTTAAAATACGCTTGGTTTGGACTCAAAGGATTGGAAAATTCTTAACTATAAGCTCATTCTTGCCCTAAAGTACGATTTGCTCCTCGGGCCCCGTAAAGAAGTGAGTAGATATACTCAGTGGATGATAGAGAAAGGAATAGAAGCAGTTAAACTATGTCTCCTTTGAAAACCTAGAGACTTTGAAAGTTAAAGTCTTTCCTAATTAGTGAGTTAAGGTTTTTCTTTCGTATTAAAACACCTTTCTAATGATCTAGTTAGGCCTTGCTGCTGCGTCTGAAGACTTGTATTTGCTTTACAATAATGTTCAAGTCCAATTCTATTGGCATAATATTCTATGTGAAACTAAATGTTTCGAATGCCTACATGCTAAGATGCATATGTTGCTCGATGGGTTAATGATGAGTTGTTAGTGAGTGATTAAGGATTGGTTTCATAATTGAAAGTTCTTTCAGATGATAACCTTTTATGTAAATTCTCAATTGCTAAGGGAACTAAGTGAAAACTTCATATATGTCAATATGGGTAGTTGTGATAGGGTCTTGTTGATTGTTACCTAAGTGTTATTGCGAGCCTTCTGTACACTTGCCATTAATACTTAGGCGTGGCCTAAATTTGGATTTGTTTTTTACATAGGGAGTCTTCCTTGCTTCCCAATATGTAACTACTGTTACTTGCGAGTCAGCTAGGCATCTTGCTTATTGTGGTATGGAATGCTATTCTTATTATAAAATTGATAGTGTCCTGGCTATATCGATCCCAACACACCTAGAGCAGAGATAGAAGGGAGAACCTGGCAAACTTTGGAATTGTTATACTATATGCATCAGCTCGTTACCTCCTCGGGCAATTGTTAATACCTTTCCCACATCTTCTTAAGCATTAACACCAAGTGCAAAAGCCAGAATACCCTACAGTAGAAGATAGAACCTTCCCTTCTAAACTATGAGTTCCTCGGACATCTACAATTACCTTATGGACAAATGTGTTGCAAAGCTTCAATGTATATTTGTCAGACCATTAATGTCATTGTTCTTACTGCTTTTTAGTTGATCAACGGCTAACTTCTAATGATTTGGACAAGGTTTAAGACATACCTTTAAGCCTAGGTTGCAAATGAGGGTTGCAATCATGTATACTCATCGAGGTGACCTCTTACGGCACACTATTACAAACCTGTGTGTTTTAAAGCATGACCATGACATTATGCACAATGCAAAGACCATGGAAGCTCATATAGTTACTTAAATTATTATACAGGGTCATTTATATGTTTTATAATAGAACTGTATGGTACGTGCACTTCTTGGAACTTGCTTGAGTTGAGTTTAGTCAAGCATATGGCTGAATTAGCCAAATGATTTAACTTACATAATTCATTGCATGGAACAATCTCTGAATCATTAATTACACTTTATAAATTCTTTAACCTCATGCTGCTGCTTAAATAACTATATATGCACATATTTAATGCATGATATGGTGACCATAGAGGTTCGCATTCACATACCCTAACCTTTGTGTTCTATGCTTGATCGAATGACGTGCTAGTGTACCCATGCTTATAGTTAACCTCTTGACGTGAAGGCTTATGAATGAATGTGTGTGAAATAACCTCCAGAATAACTCAACTGAACGCTTCGGCATGATATCGTAAGTTATCTTATGCAAAGTTTTAAGCTATAAGGGCCATGCGCCACATGGTAGTTTTTATAGGAAAATCTGGAATGGTACCATGCTATTCATTATGCTTGCTGCCATTACTATTTCACTATATCATGGTTATTATTTGTGACTTCAACGCTTTTCTGGGTACCTTATGATTGGGATGTTGTGCTATCATTTTATGTATTGCCACTACTGTTTTTAAACCAAGGACCAATGTTTACATATCTATGTGCTTTACCTATAAGCCTTTTGAGTAAAATGTAAAAGCACTAGGTGTACTGTAACACCCCGAATTTTAAATTTATTCTTTACTACTATTATTAACCTATGTGGTAGCGGAAAACCCAAATGGGGTATTACCATCGTATTCCCTTTGTGGAAATACCAGATTGAGTATCAATCCAAACATTATAACAAAAGATTCACCAATTATTCCATCAGTTTAAAAATTACAACAGCCAGTGTAGCAACGACTAAGTTGAACACTATCTATTACAAGTCCAATTGAAAACTAATTTCATTCAACTAAACATAAAGTAACGGGGCCTCACTCTTGTTTGGATTCCCATCCCCATGCTCATGCACTTCACCTGAAAACAAAACATTTTACAAAAATGAGATAAACTCAATAACAATCACCCCTAATAGTAAAGGACACACACAAATTTATTTAAAAACATTTTAGGGGTGGGGGAAACAACAAGCAATTCAGGTAATCCACATTCTTACAAAAGCCAATAAGTACTCCCCGTTCCCTTATATTTATTTTCAGTTTTTCAAGGGTGAGCGACCCCATTGGGCCTCGTGGCCTATTCTTAGGCCGAGAGCAGCTGCTTAACTGTAACTTGCCCTACCGCCATTCGGACAGTTACTGTTCAACTAACCCTGGCCTCCCATCTCAATGGACAGTTACCACTAACCTGACCCATGCCCGCCCATAAGGAGGCAAGTGGCTGCTCACATGCATGCACTATGCCCGAGGAAGGCTAAAGGCCTTCGAAACACAAAAGAAACCAGCTCACCCATTCAATCAGTTATTACCTGTTCAAAATTAATAATGTGCTTTAGTCCACATACCCAGTCCAAACCCGATCCATTTTGGTTTCAAATATTTAATTTTTTTTTTTTGGTAACTTAACCAACCTCAAACCCACACGTTCATTGGTTTAGTAAAATAATGTAGTTGCAAATCATCGAGAAAAATTACATCACACACCCACCCAGTACAAACCCCAAACCTTCACACCACCCATTCAAATAATCCTTTGATAATAAACACAATTTACGTTTTCGAAGCACCTTTGGGGAAGGGTTAGGGCATGCTTGTTACCTAGTAGTTTGTAACTTACGAGCTCGGTTTCCTTTAGTTGGGCGTAGATATCTGCAACTGGATTCAAACAACACCTGGATCTTAGCCCCTAAATTGTACGAAACACATTCCTGCCTTATCCTTAGCCTAGAATAATGTTTCTACGATTTATGGACCACTTTAGGAATTTCGAATCATAGCAAATCCCGATTCTAGTTTCAGTTAGAATCTGGACTCAACTTCCAGAGTCCATATCTCAAGTTGCTGAAGGCGAAACTCAAAGTTCTTACCTATTCTGGAAAGTCATTCTATCCCCTAGAATTCCTATGTTTATTGTTTTTCCAAAATCTATGCAACACTAGATCAATTTTTCAAAGGATTCCACGCTATCACTGGCTATCCAGATCTGGGCACCCCTCGGTAAGTCGCCCATAACTCACCCAATACAACTCTGATTTCCTTGATTTAAAAGGCAAACTACTTAGCACATTCTGACCTATCTACCACAAAATGTTCATGATTTTTTGACTAATATATGATTATCGATTGAATTTTAAAAAAGAGGTACATTGAGTCTCTAATCAGTGGTGTTCTGCCCACTTTATCTTCTTTCAAACAAAGTTCTTTTGGTCCGAATTTCCACCACGTCGGGTCCCCCGACTACCCACACCCACACTAATGATTTTTAAGGCCCTAACAACCCAAATGAAGTCAAAGGTCGAAACTTTATTCAAACAAAAACAAAAACATCACCAAGCACTTGACCTTGAGTCTATTTTTTCTGAAACCCGAGGCTGAAAATTTAAACTTTATGTTAGAAAAATTATAATTTGTTTATGGGGATGCGAAGATCATTAAAAAAAACAAGATGAAACTCTAATCTTTAATGCATTGGGTGCATCAGTGTAGGGTTTGGAACACATGCATCATCACTCACTGAACTACAAGGGGGAGACAGTGGAGGTGCTCGTCGGCGCGGGGCGGTGCTCGATAGTGGGGTGGCGCATGACGATTGATGGAGTCGCCACCACCATTGACAATGAAGAAGGTCCAACAAGTCCTACAAGGTTCATTTCAAGCTCCAAAGTCCAAGCATTAGCTCACATTGTGGAAGAAAGCTTAAAGCAAGCACCTAGGTTCATAGATCAGTTTTTACCTGGTTTTGTTCACTTAATTACTTAAGCTACATTGTAGCTTAAGTCCTGAATTTTTGCATTTTTGGAAACCTTAAGATGTCCCCTTTCAAACCCCAGCATTAGTTCCCAATCATATGCATCAAAAGAAGGAAAATCAAGGTCATTTTCTGAACCGGCCAGTTTTGCACCCATTTTACACGGTTTAATGTTTGAAGGTGATTGACCCATTTAGACCTTGTTTAACCTTAATTTCTTGGTTAGGGGGGTTTATATACATCCTAAAATCCCCCCAGGTTTGAAAAGTCAATCATACTCACTTTTGCTAAGGTTAAATCAAATCACAAAACCGGCTTAATTCTGTCCGTGAACCTAGTTTATGAACCTGGTTTATTTTTGCCTTCATCCATGGGTTTACTCATTTCAGCTAGAGTGGCACACTCTTCAAGGCATGGCACACGTCCCTAAGCTTTAATCATAGGCTGTAACCTTGGGAAGAATGACCAATAGGAAGCAAGCAGTAGAGAAATATGTCTCTTGCATCCCATTGGTTAGCCAAAAAGGGAACTCTACTTTACGACTGGCCACTTGCATTTCAGCTAGATTTCTGGTTGATTAAGCTTAAGGATGAGCTAATTACATTGGAATGATCATTTGTCTTGCTTTCCTTAATGCTTTGAATGTAATTAAACTAGCTTGAACAATAGTTTGTAACCGGTTAGTCATAACCAGGTCATTAGCATAGTTAACACCTTTTCCCCTTAGGAGGGAAAGGTTTAGGGAGGTGCTAGCTTGGTTGTGTGCTTGCTAAGTGTGTAACAAAGGGGAGAACATGGCCTTTTGCTGGTTCATTATTTATTTTGAAAGAAAAATACTTTTAGCGCATTTGCCTTCTCATCTTTAAATCTTCACTTGCTTATCCTTAATCCAGTCAATTAAGGTGGTGATCAAGTAAGTCCTAACCTTGATTAAGTGGCGTTTCCGTATCTTAATCTAAGATTAGGGACCCTAAACTTACATTTGGTGGTGATTCTGTATCCAAATCATGAGTTTAGCTCTACCTATTTCAAGTTGCAAGTACACGGATTCAAGGAGATCAAAACTAAAATTTCAGTTCTCAATCCGTGAGTTTGTGATCTTCTAGCTTGGAATTCTTTCTCTCATTCATATCTTCCATCAATCCACACTCACATACATCATATTTGGTATCAGAGCAAAGGTTTCACCTTGGCCTGGTACGCCCATACCCTTCCTAAAATAGCTCACTCATTCCTAAACTCAAGAGCACAAACCGGCTGATTTCAGCCTTGTCCAACAAGCAATTTAGCACAGTCACCCCGTGTCCTTCAGCACGCCTGTGCCACCTTCTGCCCTTGTAGTTCACTTATCAAATGCAATCAAATTCAAGCATGACTTCAACAAGCATGACTCTAGACGAGAGGTTTGAAGCTTTGATGAAGCAGAACGAGTTCTTGGCTAGCAAAATTCGAGAGGACTCACAAAAGCAACAAGAGACTCGAGCTCAAAATGAATACTTGAGGAAGCAACTCGGTTCGGTCTTGAAGCAAAAATAGAAATTGAATGAAGACACCCTTCAATCTGAACCAAGAGAACGTGAGCAAGTCTTCAGCCATAAGGTTGAATCCTTAAGTGAAGAAGAACCAGTCAGAATGGCTAGGGGAGAGCCACGGTTTCAAGCAAACACCAATGATTTCAGGGTGGAGGTTCTTGAATTTGAAGGTAAGCTTGATCCTGAAGAGTTCCTTGATTGGTTACATACAGTTGAAAGAGTTTTTGATTATAAAGACATTCCTGATGATAAGAAGGTCAAGTTAGTGGCCTTGAAACTTAGGAAATATGCATCTTTATGGTGGACAAACTTGAATGCTAAACGGCTAAGGGAGAGGAAGTCCAAAATCCGTACTTGGGAGAAGATGAAAACCAAACTTAAAGCATGGTTTCTTCCCCTTACCTATGTCTAAGATTGTTATTCTCAACTTCATAACCTTACTCAAGGTAATATGAGTGTTGAAGAATACACACGTGAATTTGAAAAGTTGCTAATCAAGTGTGACATTCAAGAACCTGAAGAGCAAACCATAGTTAGGTACTTGGGAGGTCTTAATCCTAGGTACTCTAATGTGGCTGAATTGCAATCTTATGCTTCATTTGATGATGTTTGCGTGTTGGCTCATAAGGTGGAACAACAAAAGAAAGCAAAACAGCCCTTTAATCCTCAAAACACACGGCCTCTAAACCGAAATAAACCTTTTAACAAGGGGAGTTCCAATCCTACTCTTAAGCCACAAAATCCATCCCCTTCCTTTCCATAAAGAACCCAACACCACAAAGAACCTAAGCACCACAAAATAGGCCTCATCCTAACCCCATAAGCAATAGAAGGTGTTTCAAATGTCAAGGGCTTCGACACATTGCTTCGGAGTGTCCAAACAAAAAAGTTATTACTAGCCGAGTGGGCAACCGTAAAGGAAGAGTTTGAGGAGGAAGAAAAGGCATGTGAAAGTGAGCCAGAAATTGAGGAAACTCAAGATGAAGTTATTGAAGAGGCTGATGAAGGAGAACTCTTAGCTTTGAGAAGAGCTCTAAGCAATCAAAAGGGAGTACAAGATGAACCGAGGGAGAACATATTCCGCACACGATGTACCGTGCAAGGGAAGGTGTGTTCTTTGATTATTGATGGAGGGAGCTATGCTAATGTAGTTTCTCAAAGCAAGATTGAGAAGCTAGGCCTACAAACTGTGACTCATCCACATCCTTACAATATCCAATGGTTGAATCAAAGCAAAGGAATTCAAATAAACTCTCGGTGCTTGATTATTTTCTCTATTGGAAAGAATTACCAAGATGAGTTATGGTGTGATGTCATTCCAATGGGTGCTTGTCATATGTTATTAGGGAGACCTTGGATGTATGACCGAAGGGTTATGCATAATGGTCACTTAATACTTTTTCATTTTCCAAAGATGGAAAGAAGATCACTTTAGCCCCTTTATCCCCATCCAAACTCCAGGAAATTCGGCCACAAAAAAAGCCCAAACACAAAGATTGTTTGCTGTCCATGAGTGAACCTATTTTAAAGGCATCCCAACACGAGTTTAAGGCCTTCAAAGAGTGGATACTAAGCATGCAAGATGAAGCAGAAAGTTTGTTACCCACTCACCCCATTACAAGAACACTCATTGAAAACTTCTGTCACTTGTTTCCAGAGGAGATACCTACGGGTTTGCCTCCTAAAAGGGACATTAAACATCACATTGATCTTATTCTAGGTTCCATCCTACCAAACAAGCCAGCATATAGGATGAATCTAAAAGATACCATGGAGATTCAAAGACAAGTTGAAGAACTACAGGAGAAAGGCTTGATACGTGAGTCTTTGAGTCCATGTGCCGTTCCAGCTCTTTTGGTGCCTAAAAAGGACGGAGGAATGAGAATGTGTGTTGATAGCAGGGCCATTAACAAGATCACAACCAAGTATAGGTATCCATACCTAGGCTTGAAGACATGCTAGATGAGTTGTATGGCTCTAAAGTGTTTTTAAAGATTGATCTTCGAAGTGGATACTACTAAATCAGAATTAGAGAAGGTGACAAATCAGAAGTGGATACTCTATGAATGGTTGGTAATGCCCTTTAGACTTTCTAATGCACCTAGTAGTACTTTCATGAGGTTAATGAATCAGGTGTTCAGACCATACATTGGAAAGTTTGTGGTAGTATACTTTGATGATATTTTGATCTATTCTAAGAATGAGCATGAATATCAAGATCATCTAACTCAAGTTATGCTTGTCTTAGAACGTGAGAAGCTGTTTGGTAACCTTAAGCAGTGTGCATTTTTTACTCCTGAAGTTACATTTCTTGGTTACATTGTTACTGGTGAAGGTATTAAGGTAGATGAAAGTAAGGTAGAAGCCATTCAGTCTTGGCCGATGCCTAAGAGTATACATGATGTCCGAGCTTTCCATAGTTTAGCTTCTTTTTACAGGAGATTCATTCGTGGTTTTAGTACCATTATGGCTTTTATGACTGAAGTTATCAAAGGAACATCATTTATATGGACACCAAAAGCACAAGCTGCCTTTGAAGAGATCAAAGTAAGACATACTCAAGCACCAGTTCTACCCTTGCCATGCTTCAGTAAGGTTTTTGAAGTGGAATGTGATGCCTCTAGTGTTGGCATTGGTGGAGTTCTTACTCAGGAAGCATTGAAGTATATACAAGGGCAGCATAAGTTGAACTCACGACATGCCAAGTGGGTTGAGTTTATGCAATCATATCACTTCACCATCAAGCATAAGTAAGGTAAACTCAATCAAGGTGCAGATGCTCTATCTCGGAGATATCTCTTACTATTTTAGTTAGATGCTTGTGTACTTGGTTTTGAGCATCTAAAACCTTTGTATGATAAGGATGAAGACTTTGAGGAGTTGTATGCTGAATGTTCTAAGCACCCCAAAGGAGACTTTCTAATCCAGGAGGGATTTCTATTCAAGGGTACACGGCTGTGTGTACCAAGGTATAGCACCAGGGAGCTTCTAATCAGGGAAGTTCATGGAGGTTCATTAGTTGGACATTATGGAGAGAACAAGACAGTCACTATGCTAAAGGAGCATTACTTCTGGCCAGCTATAGAGAGAGATGTACAGGACATACTTAAAAGGTGTAGAACTTGTCAAGTGGCAAAGAGTCATTCACTACCTCATGGTTTGTATACTCCCTTGCCAATCCCCACTTCACCATGGATTGATGTAAGCATGGACTTTATTTTTAGATTGCCTAAAACACAAAGGAACAAGGATTCCATTTTTGTTGTTGTTGATAGGTTTTCTAAGATGTCTCATTTCATTCCATGTAACAAAACTAATGATGCTACACACATTACTGAATTGTACTTTAGGGAGGTAGTAAGATTGCATGGTATTCCTAGGTCAATTGTTTCTGACAGGGATACCAAGTTTTTGAGCCATTTTTGGATTACTTTGTGGAAAAAGTTAGGTACTAAGCTTAAGTATAGCACTACTTGTCATCCACAGACTGGTGGGCAAACTGAGGTCACTAATCGAACCTTAGCAACACTCTTAAGAGCTTTGATTAAGCCTCATGCCAAGGCATGGTATTTGCTTTTACCCCATGTAGAGTTTACTTACAACAGGGCACCCAGCAAGGCTACAGGTCTATCTCCATTCAAGGTGTCCTATGGACTTGATCCCCTTAGTCCACTTGATCTTACACCACAACCAATGGACCAGAAGCCAAGCGCTGATGCAGTATCAAGGGTAGAAGAAATCAAAAAGATTCATGAGTTGGTAAGGAGCAAGATCGAGAAGACTAATGAAGCCTATCAAGCTCAGGCCAACAAGCACAAGAAGAAGATGGTTTTTCAACCTGGAAACCTCATGTGGATCCACCTTAGGAAGGAGAGATTTCCATCCAAAAGGAAGAATAAGCTCATGCCACGAGCTGATGGTCCCTTTGAGGTACTTGAACGCATTAATGATAACGCTTATAGGGTTGATTTGCCAGGTGACTATGGAGTTTCAACCACATTCAATGTAGCTGACTTGAAATCATATCATGAAGACGATTACCTCGCTGATTTGAGGATCAAATTTTCTCAACAAGGGGAGGATGATGGAGTCCCCACCACCATTGACAATGAAGAAGGTACAACAAGTCCTACAAGGTTCATTTCAAGCTCCAAAGTCCAAGCATTAGCTCACGTTGTGGAAGAAAGCTTAAAGCAAGCACTCGGGTTCAAAGAACAGTTTTTACCCGGTGTTGTTCACTTCATTACTTAAGTTACATTGTAGCTTAAGTCCTAAATTTTTGCATTTTTGGAAACCTTAAGACGTCCCCTTTCAAGCCCCAGCATCAGTTCCCAATCATACACATCAAAAGAAAGGAAATCAAGGTCATTTTCTAAACTGGCCAGTTTTTCACCCATGTTACACGGTTTAATGTTTGAAGGTGATTGACCCATTTAGACCTTGTTTAACCTTAATTTCTTAGTTGGAGTGGTTTATATACATCCTAAAATTTGCTCCCCAGGTTTGAAAACTCAATCATACTCACTTTTGCTAAGGTTAAATCAAGTCACAAAACCGGCTTAATTCTGTTAGTGAACCCAGTTTATGAACCCGATTTATTTTTGCCTTCATCCGTGGGTTTACTTATCTTCAACTAGAGTGGCACACTCTTTAAGGCATGGCACACATCCCTAAGCTTCAATCATAGGCTGTAACCTTGGGAAGAATGACCAATAGGAAGCAAGCAGTAAACAAACATGTCTCTTGCATCCCATTGGATAGCCGAAAAGGGAACTCTACTTTACAGCTGGCCACTTACATTTTAGCTAGATTTCTGGTTGATTAAGCTTAAGGATAAGCTAATTACATTGTAATAGTCATTTGTCTTGCTTTCCTTAACACTTTGAATGTAATTAAACTAGCTTGAACAATAGTTTGTAACCGGTTAGTCATAACCGGGTCATTAGCATAGTTAACACCTTTCCTCCTTAGGAAGAAAAGGTTTAGGGAGGTGCCAGCTTGGTTGTGTGCTTGCTAAGTGTGTAACAAAGGGGAGAACATGGGCTTTTCCTAGTTCATTATTCAGTTTGAAAGAAAAATACTTTGAGAGCATTTGCCTTCTCATCTTTAAATCTTCACTTGCTTATCCTTAGTCTGGTCAATTAAGGTGGTGATCAAGTAAGTCCTAACTTTGATTAAGTGGTAGTTCTGTATCCAAATCGTGAGTTTAGCTCTACCCATTTCAAGTTGTAAGTACACGGATTCAAGGAGATCAAATTGAAATTTCAGTTCTCAATCTGTGAGTTTGTGATGTTCTAGCTTGGAATTCTTTCTCTCATTCATATCCTCCATCAATCCACACTCACATACATCAATAGTGAGGGGAAGAGTGAGAGAGAGTGATAGAAAGAAAGAGAGAGGTGAGAGAGAGCACGAAGAAAGCGAGAGGTAGCGAGCAAGAGAGAGAGAGAGAGAGAGAGAGAGAGAGAGAGAGAGAGAGAGAGAGAGATGGTGAAGGGGGGAAGAGAGAAGCACGAATAGGAGAGAGTGAAGGAGGTTGGCTGCCTTGGTGGGGGGAGAAAGGTGGCTATGTAGGCTATAGTTTTGGGGAGGGGAGCGGCTGTGCGGGCTAGGGGAAGAGGGGGGAGTTTGAGTGGGAGAGGGAAACTACGGTTAGGGTAAATTGGGAGGGAAAAGCAATTAATTTCAAAAATAAAACTTGAAGGGAAAGGTAAATAATTTTAAACAAAATAAAAGTAAAGAAAATCTTTTCTTTCTTTTTTTTTCAAACTTGGCTTGACTTAGACCATACGTCTTAGTTCTGTCCATATAAATAGTAATTCAACCCGCAATTCAATTTTCGGGATTTTACATACTATCTTACTTAAGAAAGTTTCGTCTTCGAAACTTAAATGCATTACGACATATTCCGGCATCATGAAAATGAATTTTCGGAATTTTTCATACTACCCCACTTAAGAAAGTTTCATCCCCGAAACTTATATGCTCCTGATGAAAACAAGTGAGAGTATTTGTCTCGCATCTCCTGGTCTGGTTCTTAGGTTGCTTTTGATATCACATGGTTGGCCCAAAGGATTTTCACCAAAGGCATCGTTTTCCTACGAAGTTGTTTCTCCCTCCGGTCCATGATTTACACACATTGTTCCTCATACGATAAGTCTTCTTGAACCTATACGGGGTCAACCTTGATTACTTGAGAGGGATCTGGGATATACTTCCATTGTTGTGACATATGGAACACATTGTGTACCCTCGAAAGCTCAGGTAGTAGTTCCAATCGATATGCTACCTCCCTAACTCCTTGTGTAACTGGGTAAGACCCAATTTACCTTGGGCTAAGCCTTCCTGCCATACCAAATCTTATGATTCCCTTGTTTGGGGATACTTTGAGAAACACTTGATCTGCCACTTGAAATTCTAAGGGTCTGCGTCTTCAGTCGGTGTAACTCTTCTGGCAGCTCTGAGAAGCTCTCATCATTTCCTGAATGACTGGAATCTTATTAGTGGTAGCTTGAATCAATTCAGGTTTAATGGTTAGGGCCTCGTCAATTTCTTGCCAATAGAATGGAGTTCTTCACCTTCTTCTATATAGCACCGTGAACGGGGCCATCCCAATACTTGCGTGTTAACTGTTGTTGTAGGAGAATCCGATTAGTGCCTGTTATTCGTCCCATGCTTTCTTGAAGTCCAGGGCACAAGATTTTAGCATGTCTTCTAGTGTCTGACTGGTTCGCTCCATTTACCCGTCTGTAGCCGGATGGAAAGCAGTACTGAAACGTAACAATGTTCCAAATGCCTCCTGCAACTTTTGTCACAAACCCAACGGGAACCTAGTATCTCGATCCGACAATATGGAGTTGGGTACTCTGTGTAATCTAACTATCTCCTCCAGATATGCTCGGCTAGTTGGTCCAGAGTCTAGGTATTCCTCATGGCTATAAAGTGTCTCATTTTGGTGAGTCTATCCACTACTTCCTAGATAGCATTATTCTTCCTCTGAGTCAGAGGTAAGCCTACCACGAAATCTATGATACTAAATCCCACTTCCACTTGGGGATGTCCAACGATTGCAGAAGTCCCACCGGCCGCTGGTGTTTAATCTTCACCCTTTGACAAGTTAAGCATTTTGCCGCATAGTCAGCTATTTCTTGCTTTATGTTGCTCCACCAGAATGTCTGCTTTAGATCTTTATATAATTTATTTCCCCTTGGGTGTACAGAGTGTGGAGTATTGTGACCTTCATCTAAAATCTTCTTCTTAGGTTCCTCAGCTGTGGGGACACACCCAGGTGTGGAACCTTATAGCATCGTCCTTACGGATCATGAACCCGGTACTTTTCTCACTAATATCTCCTCCCAAATCCATTCTAGTTGAGGGTTCATAGCCTGTGCTACATGAATTTCCTCTATAAGGATTGGTTGTGCTTCCATAGTGTAAAGCATAGACGTGGTTTTCGGGGTGATTACATTAAGCTCCAACTTTCGGAACTCCTTACACAAGTCACTGGGTAGCTCTAACAAGAAGTTTAGTGTTAGGTATGGTCGGCGACTCAATGCATCGGCCACCATATTCGCTTTTCTTGGGTGATACTGGAAATGGACATCATAGTCCTCCAGGAATTCCAACCACCTCGTCTTCCTCATATTTAGTCCTTTTGCGAGAGGTGGTATTTTAGACTCTCGTGGTCAGTGAAAACCTTGTAATATACCCCACATAGATAATGCCTCTAAATCTTCAGTGCGAACACGACAGCTGCTAACTCTAGGTCATGAATCGGGTAGCTTCGCTTGTGAGTATTTAGTTGTCACGAGGCATAAGCTATAACACGATCCTCTTGTATCAGCACGTATCCTAGTCTAATTCTAGATGGATCACTATACACCATAAAGTCCTTGTCGGTGGTGGGTAAGGCCAATATGGGCGCACTCGTCAGTCTTTTCTTAAGTCCTTAGAAGGCTTCCCTGCAACGCTTCGTCTATTCATACTTAGTGACCTTTCTAGTCAAGTTCTTGAGCATGGTGGTGATCTTTGAGAAGTTCTGAACAAAGCTATGTTAGTTCCCCATAAGCCTAAGAAACTCCTTACGTCCATCATGTTCTTAGGGGTCGGCCACTTCGTTATGGCCTCTATCTTCTGAGGATCCACAGACACTCCCTTATTAGGCACTACATGCCCCAAAAATGTCACTTGTCCCAACCAAAACTCACACGTTGTCAACTTGGCATATAACTCATTCTTCCTAAGTCTCTCTAGAATGGTCCTCAAGTGTTGGGGATCTTCTGGAGTCTTTGTATAAATCAATATGTCATCTATAAACACCACCACGAACTGGTCCAGGTAAGATTTAAAGACTCTATTCATGATGTCCATGATTGCTATTTGAGGCATTATTGAGCCCATAGGGTGTCACTACGAACTCATAATGCCCATAATAGGTACGGAAAGCAATCTTAGGTATGTCTTCATCCTTGATCCAGAGTTGATGATACCCTGAACGAATGTCTATCGTTGAGAAGGTCCCTGCACCTCTGAGTTGGTCAAAGAGGTTGTCTATTCTGGATAAAGGGTAACGGTTCTTGACTGTGATCTTGTTCAATTCCCTATAATCTATGCATAACCTCAGGGTTCCATCCTTTTTTTTTTTATGAATAATACTGGGGCCCCCCACGGAGACGTATTACGTCAAATGTACCCCTTTTCTAATAGCTGGTCGAGTTAAGCCTTTAACTCCTTAAGTTCCATCGGTGCCATTCAATAGGGTGCCTTAGAGATGGGGGTGGCTCCGGAATCAGGTCAATACAAAACTCGACTTCTCTAAGGGTGGCATTCTGGGAATCTCCTCTGGGAACACATCCGGGAATTCCTACACTATTGGAATGTCTTTGAAGGAGGATTCGGTAGCCTAAGTTTTCACTACATTACATAAGAATCCTTTGCATCCTCATCCTAACAACTTGTGGGCTTTCATTGCGGTAATTAGCTTTACTTCAGGCCTTGAAACCTTCCCTTTATGTTCTACTTTTTCCCCATTAGGCCCCGTTAAGATGATTCTTTGTTTTGGATAGTCTATCTGAGCCTGATATTTCACAAACTAATCTCTCCCTAGGGTGACCCCAAAATCAGTCAAGTTGAGCCTATATAGGTCGGCCAGAAACTCATGCTCATACATTCGAATAGGGCAGTCCTCATATAATTACTCGCACTATACAGTCTTTCCGTTATGGAGGATCACAGATAGCTGCGGGGGTCTACGGGTTGGAACTAACCCTAGTGCCTTAACCAGTTTAACAGAAAAAAAGAGTGCAGAGCACCCAAATTAAACAAAACATCTACTGGTTGAGCTTGCATAGAGAATGTACCCGTCACGATGTTCGGAGCATCCTTCGCTTCTTCCTTGCGCATCACGTAAACTCTGCCCCCAATGTTTTGCGGTGGTTGCTTAGGGGTAGAGCCTGGTTCTGCCGGGGTGCTCGACCCTGATGATTTGAGTTGGCCGCCCGCCCACCCCTATTCTAATAGTGCAACTGGGGCTGCTGTTCCCCGTGACCTGGACCCGTAGGGGGTGGGGGATATGGGCAATCTCTATATGAAGTTGATGGCTCCCACAGCGGTAGGACCTCTTAGTCGAGCGGTATTCTCGAGCATGGTGTCTCGGCTTCCCACAAGCATTGTAGCTCACCCTAGGCCGATTGTTGGGGTGCTGGCCTCCACATGCATTGTTGTTGGGGTAAGGTTCCCGGGAGGCCTCCTGTATGAACCTTGAGGGTAAAAGCTCTCTCGTTTATCCCCTTTCCTCTTGATTCTGCGCCATTCGTTAAAGTAGTTGTTTCTTTCCCTCATTGCCTTTTCGACGTTTACTGCAGTGTTATACAGATTGATATATGAACTGTATTGGCACAGGGACATTCTTTCCTTAATACCAGGGTTGAGCCCAGCTTCGAAGCGATTCATTTTCAACCTCTAGTTGGTCACGAAGGTCAGAACAAAGTGGGAGAGCTGTATGAATTTGGAGGCATACTCCAACATACTTCTTCCCCTCTGGTGCAGTTGCATGAATTCATTCTCCTTTGCCTTCGGAAGGGACACAGGGTAGAAATGGTGTTTAATTAACTCCGTCAACCTCTTCCAATTAAATCCAGGCTTGTGCTGTCTCTTTTACACAATGGCCCACCATAGGTTGTCCTTGTCCTTAAGATAGAACACAACAAAACCCGCCTTCTACTCCTCAGGGCATTGGAGAGCATCGAACAGCTTCTCCATACCCCGAGTCCAACCCTCAAAGGCCTTGGGGTCGGGGTTGTCATCGTAGATTGGCATATTATAACTAGAAAACCTCTTAAACATATAAGAGTTGTTCTCCTCGATCTTCCTTTCCTTGACTCCATATGTTTCTGCAGGTGCTTGTTTTTTCGTTGCAGCTGCTTCCTTTGTTTCTGCAGTAGCTCCAGTAGTAGGAGAATGGTAAGCTCTGCTCCCATAGGTCGGTTAGTTTCATCCATCTGACTACAAGATCCATTCCCATTCGTTGGGCGGAGGGCATCCAACCGTTCTTTGAAGCTAGACATGGGAATCTCCGGGTTCATAGGGGCCCTTAAAATAGGGTGGGGCCTGGTCTGAGATTTGTTGTTGTTCTCCATCATTCTGTTTGGGAAATAACTCGAGTTTAGTTCCTCTTCTAATAGTTCGCGACACACGTACTACTATAGTTCAGTAAGACATCTTATGCTATTATATCATGCAAAATTTAACATAGGCTTTTAGTCATATTAACTTTACCACATTTAGATGGTCCAGTGACTTCACCACTTATCTCATACACATTATACTGGTATCACATTCACGTAGCTCACATAATTCACAGATAACGAACATTAGCATCCAGGTAACCCAAACGATTCAATTGCATTGATTTAAAACCATAAACGTTCCACACCAGTACTTTTCATTACATAAATACTGAACAACTTTATTATCTTAAAGTGGCTTAACAAAAGAATAGAAAGATAAACTAAACAGCACAGTCCTAGAAAGTAAAACTTTTAATTAGCTACTAGCATCTACTGGCCAGGAGCGTCCATTGGGCAAGTACTCCGACACATTCTACCATATCTGCCCTGCTTCCAATAGGTAACCTTGAGTTGCTCTCCTACCGGGTTCTCCTCCAGGTTTTCCTCTATTACTTACTCCTCCTTAGGGTCCTCGCCTTCTAGAGGCTCTTCCTCAAATTCCTTATCTTCTAGGGGCTCTTCCTCGTCTTCCTCATCTTCTAGGGGCTCTTCCTTAGGTTCCTCCTCAGGATCTTCCTCAAGGTCCTCCTCCTCTATGGGTTCCTTCTCGGGTTCATACTCAACTGAGGGTTCCTCTCTGAGGCCCTCCTCCTCATACACTCCTCTCTAAGTTCCTTATCCATTGGCCGTTTTCTCCTACCAACTCTTCATCTTCAGTATCCTCCTCTACTGCTGGTGGTAGGGTATCCTCATCAGTGTTGGGGGTGGGAGGTTAATCATAGGGACCTATAACTACGAGGCGGTCCACTAACCCATTTAAATCCAACCCCATAGGCTCCCATTCTTGCAAGTAACATCCACTGGCAAAATAGAATGACCTATTGTTAGGGTGAAACTCTTTAACCCTATAACACCATAGTGGGTTAGTCAAAAGAGTCAAAAGGAAGAATAGGGCCTGGTTATGATCAAATCTCAAGTAGTCGTTCAGGATCCCCATTAACCTGCCATGGATAAAAGTATCAATCCGCCCTAAGTGGATTTCTAAGCAAACTCCAGGCATCCTTCCAATCCTCTAATAATGGCAACACTGCCCCATACAGTCATAATGGCGAGTACTATTCGTCTTATACATTAATAGGCCCACATCAGATACATGATCACAGGTAAGCAAGCATATGCAGACATACCTGTTTTGCCATCCTACACTCATGCTCCGAATAGTCCTTAGGTCTACAAGTTTTAAGATTTTTAATTTTCATTTCTAATTACAGTCTTTTAGGCAAGTCTTCAGGTCAGTCAACCTGAGCTCTGATGCCACTTTGTAACACCCCGAATTTCTAATTTATTCTTTACTATTGTTATTGACCTACGTGGTAGCGAAAAACCTAACTGGGGTGTTACCGCCATATTCCCTTCATGGAAATACCAGGCTGAGTATCAATCCAAACATTACTGCAAAAGATTCACCAATTATTACATCAGTTTAAAGATTTTAGCAACCAGTGTAGCAATGACTGAGTTGAACCTAATCTATTATAAGTCCAATTGAAAACTGATTTCATTCAACTAAACATAAAGTAACGGAGCCTCGCTCTAGTTTGGATTCCCATCCCCATGCTCATACACTTCACCTGAAAACAAAACATTTTATAAAAATAAGATAAACTCAATAACAATCAACCCTAATCGTAAAGGGCGCACACAAATTCATTTTAAGACATTTTAGGGGTGGGTAAAACACACAAGCGATTTAGATAATCCACATTCTTACAAAAGCCAATAAATACTCTCCGTTCCCTTTTATTCAGCTTTAGTTTTTCAAGGGTGAGCGACCCTACTGCGCCTCATGGCTTGCTCTTAGGTCAAGAGCAGCGGTTTAACTGTAACCTGGGCTACTGTTATTCGGACAATTACCACTTAACTAACCCCGGCTACCTCTTTAAAGAACAGTTACCGCTAACCTGGCCTACGGCTGCCCATAAGGAGGCACATGGCCACTCACATGCATGCACTCTACCCAAGGAAGGCTAAAGGCCCTCAAAATATAGAAGAACCCAAATTCCTCAATCTCACCCATTCAGTCGGTCATTACATGTTCAAAATTAATAATGTCCTTTAGTCCACATACCCAGTCCAAATCCAACCCATTCTGATCTCAAATATTCAATTTTATTTTGCAACTTAACCAAGCTTAAACCCGCATATTCATTGGTTTTGTAAAACAATTCAGTTGGAAATCATCAAGAAAAATCGCATCACACATCCTCCCGATACAAACCCTAAACCTTCATACAGCACATTCAAATAATCCTTTGATTGTAAACATCATACACATTTTTGAAGCACCTTTGGGGAAGGGTTAGGGCATGCTTGTTACCTGGTAGTCCGTAACTTACGCGCTCAGTTTCCCTTAGCTCGGCCTAGATATTCGCGCCTGGATTCAAACAACAACCGTATCTTGGCCCGCAAACTGTACGAAAACATCCACGCCCTATCCTTAGCCTAGAGTGATTTTTCTACGATTTATAGATCACTTTAGGAATTTCAAATCGTAGCCAATCCCAGTTCTAGCTTCGGTCAGAATCTGGACTCAACTTCTAAAGTCCATATCTCGAGTTCCTGACATTAAAGTTCAAAGTTCTTGCCCATTCATGAAAGGTCTATTTGTGCTCTACAATAATTATTTGGTGTTTTCCAAAAATCTATCCAACGCTAGGTCAATTTTCCTAAGGATTCTATGCCATCACTAGCTACCCAGATCTGGCAGCCCTCGGTAAATCGCCCATAACTCACCCAATACAGCTTTGATTTCCTTGATTCAAAATCTAAAATACTCAACACATTCTGACCTATCTTTCATAATATTTTTTAGACTAATATACCATCGTAGGTGGAATTTTAAAAATGGGGTGCATTCGGTCCCTAGTCAGTGGCATTCTACCCACTTTATCTTCTTTCAAACGGAGTTCTTTTGGTCCGAATTTCCACCACATAACTACCAAATCCCACACTAGTGATTTCTAAGCCCCTAACTACCCCAAATCAAACCAAAGATCAGAACTTTATTCAAACGAAAACAAAAACATCACCACACACTTTTCTTGAGTTGGTTTTTGAAAAGAGGTGATGGAGTCGCTTCACACTCTGAAATCCAAGGCTGAAAATTTCAACTTCACATTAGAAAAATCATAATTTGTTCATGGGGTTGCAAGGATCATTAAAAAAACAAGATGAAACACTAATGTTTAATGCATGGGGTGCGTGGGTGTAGGGTTTGGAACCCATGCATCATCACTCACCAAACCACAAGGGGGAGATGGTGGTGGTGCTTGGCAGTGTAGGGCGGTGCTGGGCGGTGCACGGCATCGAGGGGAAGGGTGAGAAAGAACGAGGGTGAGAGAGGTGAGAGAGAGCACAAAGAGAGAGAGAGAGAGAGAGAGGTAGCGAGCAAAAGAGAGAGTGAGAAATGGTGAAGGGGAAAGAGAGAGAGAGAGAGAGCACGAAGAGGAGAAAGTGGGGGCGTGGGCTGCCTTGGTGGGGAGGAAGGTAGCCGTGTGGGCTAGGGTTTCAGGGAGGGAGTGGCCGTGCAGGCTAGGGGAGGAGGGGGAGTTTGAGTGGGAGAGGGAGACTAGGGTTAGCTTAATTGGGAGGGAAAAATGGTTAATTTAAAAAATAAAAGTTTGAGGGAAAGGTAAATAATTTTAAACAAAATAAAAGTAAAGAAAATCTCTTTTTTTTTTCTTTTTTTTCAAACTTGGCTTAACTTAGACCATAATTCTTAGGTCAGTCCATATCAACAGTAATTCGACCTGTAATTAATTTTACAGGATTTTACATACTATCCCAATTGAGAAAGTTTCATCCCTGAAACTTAAATGCATTGTGACATATTCTATCATCATGAAAATGAATTTGCAGAATTTTACATGTACCCATGGCCGTAATGAAGTTATAACAATGATTGGTTTATGGAATATGATTGCTGATATGATTAATTGAAGTGTATGACCTGATGTTATCTATTGTGCTGGATTGTGTTCTTTGGATTACCTATTTGGGATAAAAAGGGACATAGATTTAAGCCTATGGGTATTGAACTCAATTTGCATATTTCTATGATTAGGAAATAATCAATTTTGAATAGAAACCCTAAGGCAAACATTATGATCGCTAGACTATAATTGCATTATTGATGCATGAACTCGGAATCTGATCTATCTTCACCAAGGGAACCCTTCTCTATCTCTCCATGAAAACTACAACCCTCCTAGTGATGATACCCATATGAAACCACTTTACCTTGGTAGTTAGACTCTCATGAAATGGCAGTTAACCCATGTTAAGGCAATGTCAAGTAGGCAGATTATGTGCTAAACCCATTCCAACTAGGAAATCAATCTTCTTACCTCTTTTGAGCAGCTGTGTTCAGGCCTATGCTACCCTTTTATTGCGTATTGACCACACTCTTGCCATGTAGCTTCTCCATGTTTTGTCCCTGCGCGATGATTTGTAGTTGCATATGTTATCCTCCTAGAAGTACTTGTTATATACATGTTAGACTGATTCATGTTGCTCATGATTCTTGCGATTAGAATGCTGAGTTGTTGATTCTATGCACTACCACTATACTAACATTATGCAACATGATTTGTTGCTCATGTTATGGGAGTTTCTAGGTTAACTGACTTAGAATCATTTGACGTCATACTTTGGAATGAACTTGACGCAATTGACTGCTTATATATAACCTTGATTTGTTATGGCTTAGTTGTCATACCTTTAGATGTCGATTCTTTACTATGCATATACATACGGTTACTGGTGGCGATGCAGATAGTGTCTAGATAATTAAGGGTCCGTGTTTGTTTTAGAATAAGCTTAGTATGGTTTTCCACGGCAACTCATTTGCCCTCTTTTATGCGATTTACCCTCGACGTCTAAACAGAGTGATTGGATGCTTGAAGAGGACTGGCGAGCAGGAGACTGGATACTATAAGCCTCTTTTTCGATTTAAAAGATATAATTAATTATAAAATAGGATTTTGGATTCTATTATAAGTTGTGTTGATCGTGCCATGTGTGCATGCATGTTGTGAATGAATGAACTATGGACCCTAGAATTTTGAGACCAAAAGTCTTTTAAGGGGGGAGAATTTAACAGTCAAGATTCTTAATTCGGGGCTAACTCTTTAGATTAATGTTTTCATTAACGGTACTCTATTTAATTGGCTATATTAGACTATTTGTTTACAACATAATTATGTGCAATATTTATATGCATTGATTTTATTAAACTACGCGATTATATTAAATTAGCGAATTCATTATAATTAAGCCGAGGCATAATTACGTGAACTTAGCAAGTTGTGTGAGGACATGTCAGGTCGAGATTAGCGAAATTAGATGATTTAGGACCTAACCGGCTTACTAAGTGAGACTAAACAACAAACAAAAAAAGAAGTAAAAGAAAAAGGGATCAAAAGGGGTCAAACCCCCTTGTTCTTCCCAGAGAAATCACGTTAGGGGATGGGTAAACCAACGACCATGACCCCGTAGCCTCCCAGGCCAGAGAGAGAGGGTAAGAGAGAGAGAGAGACGAGGGTGGCGCGGCAGTGACGGTATTCTAGGGGACCAGCCGTGGTCATACCCTGTCGATCATCCCATGCAGCGACCGCAATGACAGAGAGAGGAGAGAGTTTGAGCAATCAACTGCCAGCGACTGATGCAAGCAAGGCCGGCGACCAGGCTGCGGTTGAGCCTGGTTCTGGCAGCCACTAGAAACAGTACGAACAGTGGCAGTATCAGGCCTAGGCGGACTAACTCAGGGTCTGCGTTGGGCAGCAAATTAGGAGGTGAATTCCGTGTCCTCGAGTATCCAAATTGTGCCCCCAAAGGCCCTAGAATGGATCCTTTAGCTTGTATTTGAGGTGGGTGGTTCAATAATTACCATCAATTTCGTAAAGTTTTTCGATGTTTTTGGATAAATTCTTTCGCTCCGGAATTGCATGTTTTGATTGTGAAAATTTGATTGTAATGTGCAGATTATGAAGTTAAATTAAGTTAGAACTATGGTCTGATTTTAGATGTTGTAAAGTGACAATCTCTGCATGTTGATTAGCAACTTTCGAATTGGCTGAAGTGAGAATTGAATGATGATGATGTTGATTTGAACATGTTTTGTGCGTTCATTATTTTCCAATGTTAAGTGTGAACTATAATTATCATTGCGTGTTAATTTTAAATCTCCCGAATGGCTGAATTTGAAAATTGAGAAATGGAGATGTTGAATTAAAGCTGAACTGTATGGCTAACGTTTTGGTTAAAATATCGAGTGGATTTTGAGGATTATTCTAGTTGGTGCTGTGAGGAGGGAGCTCGGGTTATTGAATTATTTCCCAGTCACTGAAATGAGCTTATATGTGCGTTGTAAAGCGATTCTGCTGAATTACTGAAACTGAAATTAGTTATGTTTTTTGAAGGCGCTTGTAAAACTAAAGTACGATTCAGCTGAATTGTTCAGATGAAAGATTTAACGAATTAAATCATTTGAAACGGTCATTTGAATTGAGCAATGTAATGTTTAAAGAGTATGAACTTGCTTTTAGGTTTCCCTTATCACTTATCGAAAGTTGAAATGAATTTAGAAACGATTAAAATGTTTAGTTACTAAACTTAATTACAGTATATATATATACACACACATGCACACATACACGTACACACACATATATATATATATGCATGCATACATATACATATGCACACACACACACACACACACACACACACACACACACACACACATATATATATATATGTATAAAAATACATACATGCATACATGCATACATACATACATGTATATATATATATATATACATATACATATACATATACATATATATATACATACATACATGCATAAATACATATATATATATATATATATATATATATATATATATATATATATATATATATATAGATATACACATACATACATACATACATACAAGATACATACATGCATATATATAGGCACATACAGACACACACACACACACACACACACACACACACACACACACACACACACACACTCGCAAAGTCTTCGAAAAGCGAAGTGTTAGGTTAGCGAACCCGAAGTAAACCTCGGCGATTTTCCCATTTAAAGGTAAAGAATTGTTTTGAGGTCTTCAGTTGGTGAACCCGAAATAGCCTTAAACGAACTTCTCCTTTAAAGTAAAAGAGTTAAAAACTGGTGTTGCGGTTATAGAAATTATTTTAGTTTAATATGAGAAACTACACAAAGGTATCCTTAGTTTATTATAAATTATTTAAGGACGATCAGTTTTTAAAACTAATTATAGGGTAACTTTTCTTTTGATGTAACCCACATAAAGGACCCTCAAAATTTTATTTGATTTATTTTCAAGACCCAGCTACTATTCGAATTTATAAAGTACGCCCACAACTTTTCATATTTGCACATTTTACCTAAATCTTTAAAAATAGACTTTGGAAAAATTTTATTTTGTGCATGGGTAATTTCTTATATAAGTAATGCTTGGGACACTTTTTTAACTAGTATCAGAGACACGTGACCCAAAATAATTAAGATAATTAAGTTAATTAATGATTAATGATTAATTAATTAATGACTATTTAAACTTATTAACTGTGACTAATACTTGAATCATCACCTGCTTGCCTTGGTCCGAATTATTCACACATTGTTCCCTCACCAGTATGAATTTCTTTAGTAGCACCTCAATTAAATTATATCACTGATATAATTTTAGAAATAAAAGCAGAATTAGCTAAATTAAGACTGAAAGTCAAGGAACTTAAGAAATAATTATCTATAATTCACCTTTCTCTAGTTAACAAACTTAGGCAGTGAAACAACTACTTCCAATATTAGTACTCTATTTCAGCATAAATATCCTTTCCAAAACCCAAAAAACAAGAATTGATTTTCTTTGCATGATATAAAAATCCAAAAAAAGTTGGAGAAAAAACAAGTGAAAATTGGCTAAAAAAGCAGAAAAGGAAGAAGATGATGGAGTATAAGCAGTATACTCTTGAAGAATTACAAAATATGTTCAAAAAAGAACAAAATCCAGAAGAATTAAGCAAGATCATGAGCGCAATTAGTGATAAACATAGTGCGTTGTCTGGTGATAATGAAGAGACAAATAATATTCAAAAAGAAGAAGAAATACATCAGCAGATGAATTTGATTAAATTAGATAATCTTATTGTGTTATCATTAGAAGAAGTTAGAAGAAAACTTGATAAAAGTTATGATAAAATGACTGTTGAAGATGTGATCAATGAGATTGAAGAAGAACTTGACTTAAGTGAAATGGAGACTAATCTAGTTAATAATGCTGTTCCTAAAATTGAAAAATTTTGAAAACCTTCCAGAAGAAATACTCATTTTATAAGACTTAAGTGCATTCCAGCATGATGTGAAATCAATTTTTTTTAGGTTTACCCCAAGAAAAACTACTACCTTTGAAGAAATTGACCTTGCCCCAATAAGCCAAACTAGATAAATGCTAAACATCGATAGAGCTCGCAATAGAGAGAAAATATTTAAACATTTGAAAAGAGACATGAATAGTATCTTAAACCTAAATACTATAAGGACTATTACAAGCTTCCTAAACTAAATTGAAAATAGTTTTTTCTGAAACTACGGCTGACCGGTATAATTCATTAAATGAAGACAATAAAAATACATTAAGAATGATGGAAACACCAGTTGTTATGTTCAAAAACATATGTAAAGAAATCGAAATTGAGTTTATCATAGCTAAACTTGATTATAAAGAAAAAACAAGAGAGTAGAAAAGAAAGACTAATAACATGGAATTATGAGATATGAGATATCTGAAAAATTATATTGCTGAATTTAGTCAATATTATTACAAGATTATGCATAATGAAACCAACTTTGGCATGTTATATGACAAATTGTCATATCCAATAAATTCCATAATTAATGAAAAATACATTGTATGGCTTGAAAGATCAGATGTCAGTGATACCCTTATTTGAAGAATATCTTATTTAAAAAAATGGGCCAATGATTAGTGTTTGGATCTCCAAAAACAAAAAAAAATTAAGAAACAATTCCTAACTTGCTGAGATTCGCTATACCAGTGAGGAAAGGAACCTGAAAGGAGAAGGGAAAGAAAATTTTATAAGAAAAGGAGCTTTAATAAGAAAAGGGGGGCGAAATATGGAAGAAAATATTTTCACAAACCAAGTTCTAAAAAACAAAGATTTTTTAGAACAGTAGCCTACTGTCCGGCAGGAAAAACAACTACAAATGCTAGGCATGTAGAGAAGGAGGATATTATGCTAATGAATGGAAAAATAGAAGGAACAACAAGCTTATTGAAACCTTGGGAAGCCTAGATTACGTTGAACTTAGTGAAGATGAGGCATTAGACCTAGCCCTAAATAACAAGAAAGGAAATGTTGAAATTATATTGGACAATGAATATGCAAAAAGCGATTATGAAGAACCTAGTCATATGATGGAAAGTAGCACGGTTAGGCTTGGTGATCTTCAAGGAGAAGAATTTATTACAGACAATGATAACAAAGAAGTCAAACGAGATTGGGTCATTCCCATAATTCAGAAAGACATGATATATAAAAAATCCATCTTTCAATTAAAGAGTAAGTATGCATGTGAAATGATGGAAAGAGATCTAGAAATCAAAGAATGTAAGTATGATGTGGGTGAAGTTAACCTTATTAATTAGGAAAACATCTTTAAACATAACAAGGATAGAAAATATCTGTATACCCATGTTGGAAGTGTCCAAGTTCAAATCACTCTATTATAATATTATAGCAAAGATATTGATCTTTATGCTTTGCTCTGAGAAATTAGGCATACGAACTTTAATGATTAAATTATCACAAGGATAAAGACCAATTTATGCAATGGGTCAGTAGGATTCAATTGTTGACGTGGATATTATGTGAGCTTAAAGGATAAATTTGCTAAAAAATTACTATCCTTTACGATAAAAACAGTTGAAATGGATATGAAAAGAGGAGGATATACATTAAGGATATTTTGAAAAATTATCTACAAATTAGATAATACAATAGATGCAAAAACTAAGATAATAATGATAGAGGCAAAAAAACTGAAAGTCTTGCCCCTATGCAAAAGATCCAACGGATTAAATCCAATCCTCAGGAGATAAAGACTGATAGTTCATGGATATGTGGTTTTGCCAACCCTACAAAAATTAACAAGAAAGCTGTAATAAAAACCGTTGAGAATGATAAAATTACCATAAAACCCTAATTATTAAAAAGCATGAGTATAAGATCAGAATGGGGAGAAAGATCTTCATCAGCTAGAGAAAAGCTTAAAGAAGATAGTACAATTTGTATGACCAGCGAAAATGAGTTTTGAACCTATAAGACACAGTGTTGATAGAAATATGAGCCTAGATAGGAGAGTCATTGGGAACAAAACAAGAACTGTTAGTGAACTAATCTACAAAGATGAATTAGTCGAAAACATGACTATAGAAATATGCTATGAAGCTACCAATATAAATCCTAATAGCATCTACATCCCACTAAAGGTATGTTTAGAGGGATATAATAAATATGAATTGTGTGCTTACATAGATAGTGGTTGTTTTGTATACTTTTGAAAGAGATCATTATTTCTAGAATTTATGTGGAAAAGAACCAAAATCCTTTACAAGTAAGGATAGTTGATAGCATTATCAGCTAAAATGAAGCCATTAAAGGGTTATTCATAGAATTAGGAGGAGTTCAATGCATTATATCAGTTCTATGCGCTATTGATCAACACTCTCATGATATGATTATTGGAAATAATTTTCAGAGATTATATTCTCCATGTACGCAGATTATAAACTAGATAATATTCATAATAATTGCCACTCATTTCCTATTGAAAAATTAATCAAGGCTTACACTTATCAGAAAATTGAGTTTACACGCGGCTAGCATAGTGAGAACGTAATAACTGCACAAGAAGGGATAGTATTAATAATTTCATTACTCGAGTTATCTATTAAAGAGCAGATTGTCTAACAATAAGAGAAATTATGCAAAGAACTCTATTATGATAATCCTCTAAAATTTTGGGATAAGGATAAAACATTTGCTTAAATCATTCTGTCAAATCCCAACACTATTATTCGAGTTAAACAAATGGTGCATACACACCAAGACATTCAAGAATTTGATAAATAAATCAAAGCACTTATGGATAAAGGATTAATCAGGAATTGCAAGAGTCTTCACACCAACCTCGCTTTTATTGTAAGAAATCATGCCGAAGAAAAAAGAGGAAAGGCAAGAATGGTAATCAACTACAAAAAGTTTAATGATAGTACTGTCTTTGATGGCTATTACATTCCTAACTAAACAGTCCTTTTCAATAGAATTCAAGGAGTCGCTTAGTTCTCAAAAATGGATTACGAAAGCAGATATTTGCAGATAAAAATGGATGAGGAAAGCATTCCTTTAGTTGCATTCGGTGCCCTGCAAGGACATTATGAATGAATATTAACGCCATTTGGTCTTAAAAATGTATCTCAAATATTTCAAAAATGAATGGATAATATCTTTAAAGATCTCAATCATTGTTGTTTAGTTTACATTAATGATATCCTTATCTTTTCCAAAACTACAGAACAACACAAAGATGAAGTCTTAGCTATCACCCAAAGATGCGTTGATCATGGAATTATACTTGGTAAGAACAAGTGCATTTATGCTAAGAAAGAAATTGAGTTCTTAGGCCTAGAGATAAAAGTTGGACAAATCATCCTACCAAAACATATTTTGAAAAAAATTAGAAAATTTTGAGGAAAAGGTTGAAGATAGTAAACAATTAGAAACGTTTGTTGGATGCCTTACCTATGCTTCAGACTTCATTAAAGATCTAGCAAAATTAAGAAATCCATTGTATGAGAAACTCAAGAAAGAGGTAAGCTGGGCATATACCACAAATGATATAAAGATTGTTCACAACTTTAAAAAAATGGGTAAAAACCTTCCTGTTCTTAATTTGCCTAATAAAGGAGATGATTCAGTTCTTGAGACAGATGCCAGCAATGAGCACTGGAATGCAGTATTTAAAATCAAAGAAGGAGGAAAGCTCTGCAAATATTGCAATGGAAGTTCTCATAAGGCAGAATGTAACTATCCCACGATGGAAAAAGAAATTCTTACAGTCATATGGGGAATTGAAAAGTTCTTAATCTTTTTAGCTCCTAAACTTTTTTCTTATTCGAACTGATTTCAAAGGAAAAGAATTTCTCAAATATGCAAGTGCAAATACGACTCTTGCGTTGATAATTATGGGTCAACCAGTTTTCCTTCTCTATTAAGCATATACAGAGATTGAAGAACTCTCTAACAGATAGTTTAACTCAAGAGCTCGCCAATGGTGATCATCAGAGCCAAACTCCAACCAGAAAAGGAGGAAATCCATAATGAAATGCCATTAATACTAGTATGAGTTTCTCCTTCTAGTAAAATCCTTATTGATAATTTCGAATTCCATACAAAAAGCAAATCATCATTTGACCGCTCTCTTTTGCCTGTCTAATAGCCCAAAGGTTTTCTCTTCTACAGTTACAAATAAACTATCTAAGATGTCCTTATGATATCCAAAAAAAAATAACTTCTTCTGTCCAGGAAAAATGATTCAATGAGTGGTGCACAGCCTGTATCGACTATTATGACCATTATTTCTATGATATTTGCAAGTCTTAGATTACAACAATCTACTTTTCTGATAGGCCTAGAGTTGGTGGTGTTAGTTTCCCAATAAATTCAATCTCTTCAAATGACCCTGTCATTAAAGTCTAGGAGTATGGGATGGTAGTTTACTTTATGGAATTCCCAAATCCTAATTTCCTATTCTTCTCAACACTAACTAACTCCTACCATGCATGCTCAGAAGGATTTCTTGGATTCTTACTTGTACTAATGGTCCAACAAAAATCCTAAATAATAGATGTGTATATGCGGAGGTACATTGTGCACTAATCCGGTATGAAAATAGAAAAACCAAACCAGTCCATTATCTTGTCCAGATAGTTGATTTTGATGACCCCGATGATTGATGACAAGGATGGTATCTATAATGGCAAGAATTAGCTATAAATCCTGCTTTAACAAGAGCTATTAGATTTTTTAACATTTATAAACAAAGTTAGAGATTAATTGAACGAGGAAAAACACTAATGCATTGTAAAAATTCTATTTTCACTTATTATAATGAGTTTAATGAATATATGAAGGCAGATGGAGTGACTTTAGAAGATGTTTTTGACTATCTCTTTGTTGTTGGAGCTGGAAAATTCTTATCAGAAAAAGAAAAGAGATACCTTCTGGAATTATTTAAAAAGTGGGATCCGAAGCATCTTTAATTTGATGAAGATTTTGATGATTGTCCAGATAATGATGGTCTAGAAGATATTATTGGAGATGAAGGCATGTAGAATCTCAAGAATGATGACTAGTCTTGTCATTATTAAAGGGTTCTGAAAAGTGGCTGCTCCATTATTGTACTATTTTTGATAAGTGTATGACCTAATGATCAAGCATCTCTAATGATCTTAGTAGCTTAAGTCCCTCTTTAATCTTTCCATTATAATATTTTCACATCTAAACTTTCAATAAAAGAAGTTTCCTAGTAGGGAACGTTATTCAATTAAATCTTATGTCTTAAATATTATAATTTCTTGATTAAAGTTCCACTATCCTTAGAAAAGATTAAAAACTTGATTAGTGACTAC
>JAKOGI010001095.1:70000-125000 GCA_029747015.1 Carnegiea gigantea
TAGGAATCTTTTTCATTAGGCATTTATAAAAATTCTCCTTTCTTTCTTTGAAAACACTTTTCATAACCTCTTACAGATCACATTCTTTAAAAGAAATTTCTTTTGTATTGGTCATATAATACTCCTTGTAAGCTTTTCACATTTCATTTAATCTGGCCTCTTAATGGCCCTTAAATCTCTCTTTTCCCTGAAATACTTAAAATGGCGATTGCGAACTGCTTTTCTGTACTTATTAGGAAAATACCTCTGGCATAAGATCATTATAGGGTGCTGATTGGGTGAGATCTATTGTCAACCTCATAGTGAGACCTAATGCTCACGCTTAAGCTCTTACTCCCCTGACGGCTGCATATAACATATTGGACCATTACCATCGTCAGGCTCTTCTAGGGTTTCCTAATACGAAAACTTATTCCCTGGGCTAGCATTATTCATATCATATTGTCCAAAGCACATTATCTTAACCTATTTAAAGCGTATTGCCATATCGACTAATAAGCTTGCTACCTTTCATAGTGAAATCCTTTTTCATACAATGCACTCTCTTTTTATTTAAACCCCTTAGGGATTCTCCTGTTCTAGCAGGTTCACTCCCAAAACTGTATTTGTATAGTTAAAATAGGCCATTGATTGCTGATAGTTATGGCTACTATTAGTTACAACCATGAAAACCTTTTTTTTCAAACCCACCCTCACTCGCAAGATGAAACTTAATGACATAAAAGGAAGGGGGTTTGAACGTAACACATTCAAACACTTCATAATCAACTTAACAGAATAAGCCACACATGGCCTCGTAATCCACACGATTGTGGTCAATCATAACCCAGGCTCTCTCCTCACATAACACTGACCACAAAGAATCTCAAAACTCTAATTAGTTCAACCTCAAGCCATCCGACTACCATCTCGGTTTTCAATTCTATAATCATAGCATATTATCATGAAAGCCATGAAGAAATGTGTAATAGGGCATATGTAGATACCGAGCAAGCAGCACCCATTCAACAACACATTACGGCTTATGTAACATGTATAGTTTATTAACATAAATAAGGCCCCTAACGACCCAAAATGAATAACAACAGGAGTAAACATACTCAATCTAACTAGGGTCATTGATTTCAAAAGTGAATCGCAACGCATTTAAAGTCTTCCGAGTGTAATTGATTTAACTAGGGTCATTGAATTATTTCGAGGTCTTTTTAACATGAATTAACTGGACTAGCACTCAATGGCTGAAAACATTCCTAGATCATTTCAAAGGTCATTCACAAACATGAGCCACTGACGTAACATGCATCGTTTCAAAATATGCATAGATTATTTCTGGAGCTACTTTACAAGCATGATTTAACTAAATAGACAAGCATCGATTCAAAGTATTCATAAATTATTTCAAAGCTGCTATTTAGGCATAAATTAACTAATTAAACAAGCACCGATTAAAAGTGTTCGTATATTATTTCCAAGCTACTATTCAGGCATAACTTAACTAATTAAACAAGCATCGTTTCAAAGTGTTCATATATTATTTTGAAGCTACCATTCAGCTATAGCTTACAAATTCTTCTAACCTATTTTAAGCAACATATTGAGACATGTAATTAGTTTAATTCTGAGTACCTTTAGGATAGCGTAACATGCATAGTCTGAATTGAATTTAATTCAAACAGGGCATGCTTTCGCAGGGACAACAACAATTCATTTCTAAGCATAATCATGCTGTCTACACAGGTATATTTTGAGCATGAATTTAGTCCGACGGAACATGTACAATTCGTCATTACACATTCAGTGAACGTAGCTAAACCTAAATTGACATGCATCATCATTCAAGGCTAAAGCATTTTCGAAATTATTAATAGTTTAGGAGAAGAGAAACACTTACTTGAATCAGCCTAAATTCAACCCAAATAGTAGCAATTACACGCCCAAATTGCTAAACCCGAAACCCTAGCCTGTGTGCTTGCTAAAACCAAACCCCAGCTCCCGAATTTGATGATGTTTGTGGGTGATTTGGGTCGAATTCAACCCTCAAATTTATAGGGGAGGTCGATTGCGGCGAGGGTGGCCGGATTCTGGTGCATGGGTGGTGTTTCGAGGCCACCAAAACATGGTTGCCCGGCTCTGCTTCACGGCGAGAAGTGGAGGAAAGGGGATGGCAGAGGTCAGCGGTGAGTAGGTTGTGCACAGGGGACCATCATGATCCCTCTCTCACTGGTGATGCGTAGGTGGAGGAAGGAGATAACTGGCATTTCTGGTGTGCACATGGAGGAAGAAGAGAGAGAGAGAAGCAGAGGTGGGGTCAGGTGAGAGACCCTGATGAACCGACCCCTTTTAGTCTTTCTTTTCTTTTTTCCTTTTTTTTTTTGTTCATTTACTACCATAGCTAAGTTCTAATCCCAATTTTGTTAACATCCAGTCTAGGCTTGGGTTGAAACGTCCTAAAACTCGTGTCCTAATTAAATTCAGAAAACAACTAAATAAAATGATTAATAATTTTTGAAGGCATGAGTTTGTATTAATTCTAATAATTTTCTAAACGATTAATGATAATAATAGTAGTAATAATAATAATGATGTTTCTTTTTGCTAAAATTTATTGTTAAATACACACACAAATGGCATAATATCCTTGATGAAAAATAATTAAAACACAGCTTGGTAGACTTAGCAACTGAAATGCTTAGTCAATAATAAAAAGAAAGTGCGGCCCTTACAAATACTTACATACCACGCATTTATACATTACTATCATATTAGACAATCACAGTCCCCAAGAAAGGATTATCACCCATAACACTTCATACTAACCACTTAAGCTCATTTCTAGGCCCTTAATGACCAAATTTCCTCACTAACAAGCACTTAGCCACATAAACAAGCAACAAAGATTATGCACGGGGCTTTCTTTCATTGGATATGCACATTGGAAAACTTATATGTTCAATGCGTTACAAGAATAAAGTCACGCTTTACTTAGAATTTCATTTAAACTATACTTGGAATCTCATTCATAAGATATACACAGGATAAGCTCAGGAATATTTCTTTTTTCGAAAAACACTTTACTTAGCCTCTTGAGGCTTATATTCTTTAAAAAGAAATCTCTTTCGTAATGGCCTTGTAATGACCCTTATGAGCTGCTTGAATCTCATTCGAACTGGCCTCTTAATGGCCCTTAAAAACTTTCTTTTTCTTGAAATACTTAAAATGGTGAAATGTCAACTGCTTTTCTTACTTATTAGGAAAATACTCTTAGAGTAAGATCATCATTTATTAAAAGAAACATACACAACTATTTGATCACATAAGTGAGGAGTCTAGACTCTTAGAGGTACTTTGCTGAGATCACAATTCTACGGGCCATACACCCAGAGTATAGTAAACGATATAGTTCAATAATAGAAAGAATAGGAAAGTACAAGTTAAGGGGTCATACATCCGGAGTACTAGGGTTTACTTCCCAAAAGAAAATAACAACTCCAGCCAAACTCGAGCGGCAACATATGCCTATCCGAACAGACATCACACTATTCTAAGACCTAACATACATACTTAGACTTCAGGCAAGATTCAAGCCACCATCCCTGAGTTATCTTAACATAGCTTATGCTATGCCAGGCAGGATACCAAGCCACCATCCCTATGTCTCAGACTTAAGCTTAAAGTTTCTAGAGTATCTCTTCCACGCACACATAAACATAAACATAATTAATTACATATATGCATACTCATACCTGTTCATACATATGCTTTATGAGCTTATGGTGCGAAAACATAATCTTCTTGCAACACCACTCGAGCTCCTTCACGTACATATAAGCATGAATTTAGCTACGTACACACATGCATACTTATACTTATTCATATATATGCTTATATTGCAAAATAGCCCATAACCCTACTATTGGTTTATGGTTCTTTCATTTTCAACATCCAAAATCTTCTTAAAATCGTAATGAGTTTACTAACTCTTAATTTGAAACTTAAAGTAATTGGCCAGTATACAATTCAAACCAAGTTTCGTACTTAACACTTTTAGTTGTCCTTTTTCAATTTGTTCAAATCCCTTTTTAAACCCAAAGAAAGGAATATGATCAAACCAAAGCCTTAAAACATTTTTGAACTTGTTACTTGTTCGCTTTTTAACTTCCTAGACCTATTGACTATTCAGTTGAGTCGCTCACTGAGTAGTTCGATGATTTAGGATCTTTTTAGGCTACAGACATCCTAACAAATTAATAGGAAACCGGTGAACATTTAGAACTTTTGAAATTATGAAAACACACATTTAAACAACCCTTTTAAAGTCTCTAAAGTTCACGAACCATTCACATAGCATCACTTAAACAACATCGAGAGGGAAGGGGTTCACAAGTAGCACATTCGTAACACTTCGCGGGAACAGTTTCAGCAGAATCCACCTTAGTAATTCATAAACCTCGCAATCCACACGATTGCAGTTAGCATCAAACCCAGGCTCCCTCTTTACACAACATGGATAAGAAAAACCTCAAATTTCTCAATAGTTTCACCTCAAACCATCCAACTACTTAGCTCAGTTCAATAGTACCATAAACGATTAGACAGTATATAAAGCCATCATAAATAAATACAACATTCATACGAGTTACCATAAATGGAATTTGAGCATAACCATTCTGATTTAGCAACGACATTTAAACAAAAATCAGCCTAGCCTGCGAATACCATAAATCACCTGGTTAGCATCCTTAACCTCCAAAATAGAATTTAAGTATGACAAATTGATGCTACAATAGTCCTATAGCAACATTCTGTTTATTCTAAAAATCTTCAAACTAACCAATTCAGACAACCATCCATCAAATCAAAATGCAATTATCCCAAAATCAGTGTTATCACTATGTTTACTAATAATTAGGAGGAGAGAAACACCCACCTTGAATCCAAGCTAAGGACCCAACTCCTGGGCTAATTAGGCAAATTTTCGAGCTAAATTCGCATCCTAAGTATGCGTGGCACTGGTGTTGGCCACGGTGGTTTCCAAACCCTAACTCTTAAGTCTCTTGTTCACATGGCCTCTAGTGGTCACTGTCTTCGAGCCTACCGATGGAGACACCACACCTCATCGCCACCATCCACGCTGTCACCGACGCCTAGCACGGCTCCAATCCTCTTTCCCATATGCTCCCTTGTTTAGTTAATTTGATCTCTCTGTCTATGTAGTTGGGCTCGAAGCAATCGCAGAGAGAGAGGAAAGCGGTGGTCGACCCTCGCCTGCGGTAGCACCGTCGCCCCTCTTCTCTCTCCCTATTCTCCTCTGGTGGCTCGCAGGGCTAGGAAGCAGTGAACCCCCCTTCTCTGTTGCGTTTTACTGAGAAAAAAAGGGGTCTTTGGCCCCTTTTACACTTTGTTATTTTTTTCTTATTGTTTTGTTGTTTAGGCACACTTACCAAACCTAGCTCGGTCCAGAATCATCTAGTCTTACTAATCTCAATGCTTCATATTCTAAACCCAAGTCGATAATACAACCTTTCATCGATTACTCATTCCCAAATATATGTTGATGTTTGATTTAATAAACAATGAACTAATTCTAAGTTAACAATCTAGTCGTATTTGGGTCCCTACTCAATTTAGCACCCGATAATAATCCTTATTAATGCTTATTAAAATAATCGAAAAGTTGTTAAAACTAATAATAATGATAATAGTAGCAACAATAATATTCTTTTTAATAAAATTATCATTCACATAAGCACACCGATAATAATTTAACTTATATAGTTAATAGAATACGATTTTATAACTTAAAAGGGCAAGACAGCCAGCTTAACATAAAAATAAAAATGCAGGTGTCACACTTCTAGCCTTGCAACGGGTTCCTACATTCGATAAGCGCACAATATATATTCATAACTTAACGGTTACATGTCGGACATCACAATTCTACGGGCCATACACCTGGAGTATAGTAAACGATATAGTTCAATGATAGAAAGAATAGGAAAGTACAACTTAACCCATCACACGTCCGGAGTACTAGGGTTTACATCCCAAAAGAAAATAACGACTCCAGCTATAAGTCAACTGATAAATCAGATGCTAAGCCCCCATTGCGATACAGAGCGACTTCTAGGCAATATGCATTACATGCCTTCAGTAACTGGCTTACATGCACTTCAGAACTTAAATTACATCACAATACACTGCTAAGCCCGCAATGTTACTACAAAAGCATATAAGTCTACTTCTAGGGCAGTAAGGGAGAGTCCACCACAGCTTACGTGGATCGACTTCTACCTGTCACTTTAGGAACTTGGGGAAAAGGGAAAAATATAGGGGGTTGAGCTACCACACACTCAGTGAATGACCGCCAAACCCCAAAAAATAAAACAGTTGCACATCATACTGTAAGTAGTACTTACACACATAGCTTGATATATAATATCATATAATAAGTATGTAGGGTCTTCCACATCTGTTGTCACCTCAATGACCTTTCTAGTACGATGGCAACCCTATACTCCTTCTAATTCATACCCAAGCTACTTAACTTGCCTGAACTAAGTCTCTTCTATCTTATTGGTGGTAATTCCATGTTATACTGATAAAACATCACACAATGTAAGCATAACGTCACATAACACGCACACATGATTCATTAATAAGATTTCTCATGCAACAATTCAGGTATTGGATGCAATAGAACACTTACTCAACATATAAGCACCTAACATGAAGAAGTTTAAGCAAAATAACCAGGTGAGACTTCTTTTTACAAGAGAGTAAGATTAATGCATATCGCTTAAATCAATGGAAGTTCTTATAAAACCATCATTATGCACTTGGCAGATAATTGAAACTGAATAAAAACACTTTTCAAGAAGATATGCACCTTTTCAAATCTTTACGCCAACATCACCCTCGAGTGAGGCATTAACATCATCTAACACGTAATAATTCATTTTCATAGGCATCAGAATCTCATATGTGTGCTGGGTACGGGTGAGGCCATCACTCACGTTCCATCGTACTAGTGAGATCATCACTAATATTTCATATTATCTCCATCGGGATCTTCTGGGGTTCCGACTTCTGGGTCTACTACTTGGGCATCACATTACCCCGTCAGGGTCTTCTAAGGTTCACACTTCTGGGTCTATCTTCCTAGGTATTAGGGTCCCTGAGAACTGAGCATTCTCTCTAATCGTAATCCATGTAGCACCATTTTTCTGGCCTAGAACGTTTTAGATGCATTTCACCTCTGAATGTGTCTGCATTGAAATTTTCGTTGTATCACAAGCAATAACATTCTTATTCTCATGAGGCTCGAACCCCTAATGATCTCACATCGATTTAGAAAGAATAAAACCACTCATTGGCTAAAATATGCTTAAAACGAGATAATGTTTGCATATTCATTCACTTTTCAAGACAGGTGATACGAAAACTCGTTTTTAAACGTTAATAGTTGCATTCACACATGAATATCTCAATTTCTTTACATTTCAGATGCAACAGTCATTTCACACACATTTTTGTCTCAAAACTCTCATTCTCATAGAGGCTAAACACCTTAATAAGGTCATTTAACTGTTGAAAAGTATACAACTATTCATCTTGTCAAATTTTGCTTCTAAATGAGTTAATGGACAAAAACGCATTCATTTTTCAAAAGGAAATGTCATTGAAATTCGTCTAAAAAGCTTACATACCTACAACTCATTCATAGTTAATTTCACTTAAAAGTATCCTGGTCAAACAAATTGTTTGCAGTCATTACTAATCACATAATTCAACATGCTTGTCATATCACAGTAGTCGCATACTTGCTTAGTAACGCACTCCTTTAAGCATAAGACAAACATATTCATTCATAATTCACGTTGTTTCCAACCCCGATGGCCATTTAAGTAACCTTAAGAAACAACTAAGGGAATAAGTAAACACTCAAGTCGCTTGTTTAAGCTATTAGGATGTTATTTTAGCCATGGTAATGAACAAACTACTCTTAAGAAAATTACTTGAAGAATTTAATTATTCAAAAACATTAATGCCAGAATGGTAGCATATGCTTAATAGTGAATCAAGCGGACTTTAATCAAACTGACTCATATTTCATAAATTATTCAACGCCAAGGCCCTTAAACACGAATAGGCAACTTGAACAGCTAGGGTTGCAAAACTTGGACATAGAACTCAGTCGTGATATACACACATAATACATATAAGTCATAGGCTAACAAAATCATAATCGTGATACAGCGGCACGCATTTGAAGGCTCAAAGCATTTGACATCTCAACACTTCCGTAATTTACTAGTTTAAAACAGTCAACTCGAACTCCATCTTCACAGCACCGACCACAACAATCCTCAAAATCATTTTAGCTCAACCCAAATGATTCACCGACTATTTGGAATTTAAACTTGTTATAGTTTCAACCTAACTACTAAATCAATTATCACAAATATTTCCAAAATATTTGGAAATTAGTGGTGGATTTAGCAATCAGGAACCCCCCACCTGGACTCCAAGCTAGTACCTATGCTAAGGGCTTTTGGTCCTATTGTGGAAGCTCAGGAACCCCAAATTTTGACTCCTAATTTACTACTACACTCAGATCCAACGTGAACCAACCCAAACCCTTGATCTGTCTTTCCTCACGTACTGTTCTGAATCAGAGTCGCTGCCCTCTCCCCGGGCGCGTTGCCGTGGTGGCTGATGTCCATTCCAGCCAGGTGTGGTGGTGTGTTGGTGGCTTTGTGGTGGCTAGGGTTTCAAAACCCCAACCCTGTTGTCTCACTCGATCTCTCTCTCTCAGTGTGTCACAGTGGTTGCTGTATAAACTGGGCAGTCGTTGGTGTCGCACCGCAACCATGCCGCCATCGCCACGCTGCCTGGACAGCTCCCTTCTCTTTATCTCTTTTGCTCAATCTATCTCTTTCTCTCTTGAATCATGGGGTTGTTGCATGGGATGAGCAGCAGGGCGGGCCGCGTGCAGCAGCCGCCTTGGAGTTGCACCGTTCGCCGCCCTCTCTCTCTTTCTTCCTCGGTCTCTCTCACCCTCTCCTTCTCTCCCTCTCTCTCTGCCGGGCTCGCGGGGCTTAGGGTGAGGAACCCCCTCCCCTGTCGTGCTTTTCCTTTTCCTTAGAAGAAGAAGGGGCTTTGGCCCCCTTTTTGATCCCTTTTCCTTTTTTGTGTTATTCTTTGCCCGTTCAACTAATATTACTAGCCCAATCTCCTGCATCTCAGTCTAAAGTTAAGCTGGTAATACAATCACTCATCGATTTATTCATTCCCGATAATAAGATTGGTCTAATACTTAACGAAACTCATCCCAAAGCTTAACAATCTAGTCATATTCTGCAAACAACTAAATAAAACTATCAACACAATCTAATGCCATAAATTGGCATGAATTAAATTTTAAAATCAATATTAATAATAATAATTGTCTTTTTATTGACATTATCACTTAAGCATGCACATCGATACTAATTTAATTTGGCTAAAATAATAAAATACGACTTTGTAATAGCAAAAAACAGGCTAGATAGCTTAAATAAAATGTGGGTATTACATCTCTCCCTTTAAAAAGAATTTCATCCTCGAAATTCCAAAGTTCACAGTCCAGTCAAACACAAGATGCACACACGTACTATGATCTACACAACTTGGACTAGGATCAAAAATTTTCGTTTGGGAATCAGTTATGTCTTTTAAATCAAAAAAAGGGCTTATGATATCCAATCTGCTCCTTGCCAATCCTCTTCAAGTGTCTACTCAAGTTATTTAGGCACCGAGGGCAAACGCATTGAAGAGGGCCAAATGAGTTGGCATGGAAAACCATATTAAATGTTTTTTTTAAAAAGGAACACATGCCTTCAATTTCCTAAAAATTATCTAGGTTATGACCTATAACTTTATGCATATGCATCTATGAGTTGGTATCCAAAGGTATGACAACTGGGGTATAACAAATCAAGGTCATGTATAGGTAGTTTCATTCATAAGCACGAGGTAATCGAAGAATTTTAGAACTAGGTTAATTAACTAAGGAATTTCAATTCCACATAGCATCACTTTAAGTGTAAGACACTCCAAGCAAGATCTGAAGCCACAATCACATCAAGGAAAATTAATAACTCAATATCCCTAGAACGAGAAAGGCAGGTAGCATCAATCAATCTCACAGACATATGGCATGCATACTACTAAGGAAAATACATAGAATTATTAATTTGATAAGCGAATAAGCAACTCGGGAAAGATGGTGTAATAGGGGCACGAGATAGTAGCAAGGAAGGTTCTATGTATCATTGGCACACGAATTATTCAAAGGACGTGGTACGGCTGTCCCCCGAATGAAGATAAGTTTGATACCAAGTTCATACATCAAATAATGCAATTATAGTCTAGCTATCATAGTATTTTACCTTAGGGTCTCTGTTTAGAACTAATTATTTCTGAATCATGAAGATATGCAAATGGAATGCTATGCTCATCGATTTAAATCCAGACCTATTTTTTATCCTAATTTGAGTATCTAAAGAACATACCTCAGTAGAATTGGTCACAACATGTCATACAGTTTAATTAATCATATCAATAGTCATATTCCATGCATCAATTGTTCGTATAGCTTCATTATGACCATAAGTATATATAGTACCTTTGTGTTTTACTCGAAATGCTTATAAGCAAGCACACAGATGTGTAAATATTATTATTTGGTTCAAAAACAACAGTGGTAATATGCAAAATAATTGCACGACATCCCAATCACAATGCACCGGTTGATGTAAGGTCATACACATTAACCACAGTATAGTAAAATACTAGGGGCAGTAAACATAATGATTAACATAGTACTACTCTAGAATCTCCTATGGGAAACCCACAAGGTACATGACATGTATAGCATAAAACATAGTACAAGGTATCTTAGTCATATCATGCCAAGGCATTCAGTTGAGTTATACCAAAGGTTATTTCACACACATTCATTCATAAGCGTTCATGTCAAGAGTTCAATTATAAGCATGGGTACACTGGTATGCCATCCAGTCAAGCATAGATTACAAGGTAAGTGCCAACTCCTATGGTCGCCACCTCATGCTTTGATTATGTGTGTATGCAGTTGTTCGGCCAGAACATGAGATCGGAGAATTCATTGAATGCAAATAATGACTCAGATCAATCATGCTTACAATTATGTTTTGTGAGTTACCCATCAAGTTTAAAGCATAAAATTCAGGTATAATCCTGGACACACTAGCTTGCCTTGCTCCTAAAACATGACACGTGCAAGAGTGAACATATGTGGTCGCAAACTCTGACAATCATTATGCTATATATTATATAATAGCTATACGATTGCTCAAACTATATGGTAAGGTAGTAGACTTCATAGAGAGGAAATAATAACTTAGAGGTCATACCGCGCAACTATTTTCATAAGTTAACTCATTCAATTAATATAGCTATGTGCTTATCCAAACTTAAGCCAAGTAAACATCGAGAAGTGCATTTACTATGCGATTCATTCATAAAACACATAACTGATCATGAATAACGAACTTAAATATCTCTATAAGCTTCTGTGGCTTTGGATAGTATACAATGCTATGGTTGTGCTTTAAAACATTGAGGCTTCCAGTAGTGCCCCACAAAAAGACATCTAGGTGAGTATACATGAGTGTAACTCTTATTTAAAACCTAGGGTCAAGGGTATGCCTTAAGGTTTATCCAAATTGTTAGGATCTAGCCACTGATAAGCTGACAATGGCGTTAATGGTCTTACCGGTATACGTTGAGGCTTCGCAATGTATTTATCTCAAAAGGAAATTGTGGAGGTCCGAAGAACTCTTAGTACGGATGGCAAAGTTCTAGCTTCTACTATGGGGTATTTCAGCTTCTACACTTGGTATTAATTCTTAAGAAGATGTTGGAAAGCTATAGATCGTTGCCTTAAGGGCTAACGAGATGATTCTTATGGTATAACAATTCCAAAGCCTATCAAGTTCTCCCTTTGATATCCGTTCTAGGTAAGTTGGGGTTGATATAGCCAAGATACTATCAATCCTATGATAGGAATAGCATCCCACGTCACGATGAGTATAATGCCTAGCGGACCAATGAGTAACAGCAGCTGTATGTTAGGAAGCAAGGAAGACTCTCTATGTGAATGATAATCCATATTAAACCCTCATCTAAGTATTAATGGCACGTATATGAAAGGGTCAAAATAACACTTAGGCAACAATCATCAAGACCCTATCACAATTTTCTATAATGATAAGCACATTTACAAAGTTCTCACTCAGTTCGCTTAGCAATTTAGAGTTCATACAAATACGGTTATCGTCTAAAAGAACTTTTGGTCAAGAAAAGCAATCTCTAATCACTTACTGACAACTTGTCATGGACACATCAAGCAACATATGCATCTTGGCATGTAGGTATCCGAAACATCCAATTACACATAGAAACTTATGCTCACATAATGAGGCGTGAACATCATTGTAACGCACGTGCAAGTTTTCGCATGCAATAGCAAGACCTAACTACATAATTGGAAAGATCTTTTAATGCGCAAGGAAAACCTTAAGTCACTATTTAGGAAGGATCTCAACTTTCAAAGTCTCTAGGTTTCAAATGTAGAATAGTTTAACTACTTCTAGCTCTTTTTGTACCAACCATTGAGTACGTCTGCTCACTCCATTATGGGGCCCAAGGAGCAAATTGTACTTTAAGGGCAAGGATGAGCTTAGAATTAAGACTTTTCAAATTATTTGAATTCAAACCAAGTGTACTTAAAACTTTTGATTTAAATCACCAAGGTGTATATACAAAACAATCATTATTGAGCTAACACTTAGCTTATCTATGAGAATGCAACTCATTCAGTCTATATTCTAGCAAATGGTCATTCACTCAATCAATTAGCTCACTCAAGCCGCACATATCTAGCTACACGCACCGACGTTCATAACAAAACCACATTTGCACACAATAGCACGCCATACCCACATCATTATAAATGTATATATGAAATGCAAGATTCAGGTCGCAGCCTGTGGTCGCAGAACAAATGCTCTGGTACCATCCGTAAGACCCCCAATCCCTAAGGTTGGAGTATTAATGCTTTCTTAAAATCCAACTTAAATTCTAGGGAGAAACGGACAGGGTTCCGCCTAGAAATGGGCTAAAACCAAGCTTTTAGGCCTACAACGGCTTCCTGCACTCAATAAACACACAACGTACATTCATAATTCAACTGCTACATGCCATAGATCATAACTCTATGAGCCGCACACCTAGAGTATACTAAACTATATAGTTCAATAATAGGCAGAATTGAAAAGTACAACTCAATGGATCACACAACCGGAGTATTGGGGTTTACATCCCAAAAGGAAATAACAACTGCAGCGATAAGGCGACTGATAAACCAGATGGTCAGGTCACATGGCCATATAGAGCGATTTTTGGGTAATATGCATTACATGGCTTCGGTAACTAGCTTACATGCATTTAAGAACTTAAATTACATCACAATATGTTGCTGAGCTCACAATTTAGCTGCGAACGCATATAAGTCTACTTTTAGGGCAGCAAGAAAGACTCTACCTCGGCTAACGTGGATAGACTTCTGGCTGTCACTTTAGGAACCTGAGGAAAAAGAGAAAAAATAAGGGGATGAGCTACCACACGCTCAATCAATAACTCCCAACCCCCAGAAAACAAAACAATTGCACGTCATACTTTAATCAACACCTACACACATAATCTGATGTATAATATCATATAATAAGTATATAGGGTCTTCCACATCTGTCGTCACCTAATTAACCTCTATAGTATAATGGTAACCCTATGCTCCTTCTAATTCAGGCCCAAGCTACTTAACTTGCCTGAACTAAGTCTCTTATAGATTATTGGTGGTAATTCCATGTTATATCAACATAACATCACACAATGTAAGCATAACATCACATAACACACACTGAGGATTCATTAATAAGCTATCTCATGCAACAATTAAGGTACTGGATGCAATAGAATGCTTAGTCTACATATACGCTCCTAACGTCAAGGAGTTTAAACAAAATAACCAAGTGAGACTCCCTTTTGCAAGAGAGTAAGATTAATGCATATCGCTTAAATCAATGGAAGTTCTTATAAAACCATCATTATGCACTTAGCAGATAATTGAAACTCAATAAAAACTCTTTTCAAGAAGATATGCACCTTTTCAAGTCCTTACACTAACATTACCCTCGAATGAGGCATTCACATCACACAACACGTACGAAATCATTTTCATCAACTTCGAAATCTCATGCGTGTGCTAGGTAGGTGTGAGGCCGTCACTCACGTTCCATTGTACCTGTGAGATCATCACTCACTTTTATATTACCCTCGTCAGGATCTTCCAAGGTTGTCACTTCTGGGTCTACGCCCTGAGTATCATATTATCCCTGTCAGGGTTTTCTTTGGTTCCCACTTCTAGGTCTATCTCCCTAGGCATTAGGGTTCCTGAGAACTGGGCATTCTCCCTAATCATTATACATGTAGCACCATTTTCTTAGCCCAAAATGTTTTAGATGCATTTAACCTCTAAATGCATCTGCATTGAAACTTTCATTATATCACAAACAATGACATTCTCATTCTCATGAGGCTCAAAGCCTTAATGATCTCACATCGATTTAGAAAGCACAAAACTACGCGTTCAGCAAAATATGCTTAAAACAAGTTAATGTTTGCATATTCGTTGACTCTTAAAGGCAGGTGATATGGAAACTCGTTTTTAAATGTTAACAGTTGCATTCATACATGAATATCTCAATTTCTTTACATTTTAGGTGCAATAGTCATTTCACACACATTTTGTCTCCAAACTCTCGTTCTCATGAAGGCTAAATGCCTTAATAGGGTCATTTAACTATTGAAAAGCTTATAACCATTTATGTTGTGAAATTATGCTTCTAAATGAGTTAATGGCCAAATACGCATTAAATTTTCAAAAGGAAATGTCATTAAAACTCGTCTGAAAACCTTACATGCCTACAAATTATTCATAGTTAGTTTCATTTAAAAGCATCCTTCTCAAACGAATGGTTTGCAGTCATTACTAATCACATAGTTCAACATGCGTGTCACATCATAGTAGTTCACATGCATGCTTAGTAATGCACGCCTTTAAGCATAAGATAAATAAATTCATACAGAATTCGTGTTGTTTCGAATGCGATGGCCATTTAATAACTTCGAGAAACAACTAAGGGAATAAGTAAACACTCAAGTCGCTTGTTTAAGCTATTAGGACGTTGTTTTAGCTATGGTAGTGAACAAATTACTTGAAGAATTTAATTATTCAAAAGCATTAATGGTAGAATGGTAGTGCATGCTTAATAGCAAATCAAGTAGGCTTTAATCAAACTGACTCATATCTCGTAAATTATTCAACGCGAGACCCTTAAACACGAATAGCCAACTTGAATAGCTAGGGTTATAACACTTAGACATAAAACTCAATCTTAATATTCACACATAGCACGTACAAGCCAAATTATAATCTGGATCCAGTGGCACATATTTAAAGATTCAAAGCATTTGACATCTACATATTATCATGATAATACTCGAAATAAGTTCAAGATTTATGCAAGTACGTTTAATTATGGAAGTGAGTAGCACATCTCAACACTTCCATAATTTACCCATTTAAAACACTCAACTCGAACTAATTCCTCGCAGCACCCACCACAACAATTCTCAAAATCATTTCAGGTCAACCCAAATGATTGACCGACCATTAGATTTTCTTCACTCACTATAGTTTCAACCTAACTACTAAAAATCAGTTATCACAAATATTTTAAAACATTTATAAATTAGTAGTAGGTTTAGGGATCAGGAACCACCCACCTAGACTTCGAGCTAAGACCCATTCCAAGGGCTTTTGGGTGCTATTGTGGATGCTCTAGAACCCTAAATTTCGACTCCTAATTTGCTGCTACACTCAGGTCTGAAGCGAACCAACCCACACCCTTGATGTATGCTTCCTCACGCTACTGTTCTGAATCAAAGTTGTTGCCCTCTCCCTTGGGGCATTGCCATGGTGAGCCAGGCATGGTGGTGTTTAGTGGAATTGTGGTGGCTAAGGTTTCAAAACCCCAACCCTACTTTCCCACTTAATGTCTCTCTCTCTCTTAGTGTGTCGTAGTAGCTGCGGTGTAAAGTGGGTGGTCACCAGTGTTGTGCTACCACCATGTCGCCGTCGCCGTCACCGTGCTGCCTAGTCAGCTCCCTTCTTTCTTTTTCTTTTGCTCAATCTCTCTCTTTCTCTCTCTTGAGGCATAGGGTTGTTGCATGGGATGGGCAGCGGGGGGTGCTGCGACCAGTAGCTGCTGGGGAGTCACGTCGTCTGCTGCCCTCTCTCTCTCTCTTCCTCAGTCTCTCCCACCCCCTCTGTCTTTCTCTCTCTTCTGGGATCACGGAGGCAAGGGTGAGGAACCCCCTCCCCTGCTGTGCTTTTTCTCGAAAGAAGCAAGGGCTTCGGCCCCCCTTTTGATCCCTTTTCTTTTTTGTTTTGTGTTGTCGCTTCGCCATTCAACTAATTATTACCAGCCGAATCTCGTGTATCTTAGTTTTAATTCAAGCCAGTAATACAATCGCTCATCGATTTATTCGTTCCCAAAAATAAGCTTCGGTCTAATATTTAACGAAACTAATCCCAAACCATGACAATCTAGTCATATTTGGGAAACGACTAAATTAAACTATCAGCAAAATCTAATGCCACAAATTAGCATGAATTAAATTTCAAAATCAATAATAATAATAATCGTCTTGTTAGTGACATTATCACTTCAGTAAGCACATCGATACTAATTTAATTTGGCTAAAATAATAAAATATGACTTTGTAATAGGAAGAAACAGGCTACATAGCTTAAATAAAATGTAGGTATTGCAACTTATGAGGATGGGATCTTTCCTCATGGATAATCTGCTCGGTTGGAACATAAGAGGCCTTAAGAGGCCAAATAAGCAGGAAGATGTGAAAGTTCTCTTTAATAAATATCATAGTGACTTGGTTTGCTTGCTTTAGACAAACATGAAGGTTTACAACATCAATCTGGCCGCTATGAATTTGTTCTAGTTGTAGCTGGCATATTAACTTGTAAAATATCCCTAAGGGCAGGATCTTGGTGGCTTCTAGGCACTCTTATTTCAAAGTTTCTACAATTTTACATCAAAATAATTGGTCCATGGCTAGGTACTGCAGGTTTCATCTAATAAACAATTTTATGACACTTATATCTATGGTCTTAATAAAGTTGAGCAGGGAATCCCATTGTGGGAACAATTGGTAACCATTGCAAAATCAATGTAGCTAGCATAGAGTATTATTGGTGATTTTAATGTTATTCTATGTCTTGAAGATAGAAATTAGGGATATGATATTATTGGTGCTGAAATCAAGGATTTTGTACTGTGGTGTACATGATGTCAATTGTATGAAATAAGCGGCTATAGTAGTTATTATTCATAATCCAATATATCAATTCCCAACCATGAGATCTGGTTAAGAATTAATGGAGCATTCTCTAATGTTGATTGGCATTTTGTTTTTGGGTAGTCTCAAGTTGAATACATAGTACTGAGCCTTTCTGATCATTCTTCACTTCTTGTCACATTTCCAAGTCTGATATGTGGTGTGCTGACCCTCAGTTTTAGAGGATTGCCATTGATGCGCCTTCCTCAAAGCCTACAGGAACGCCTATCAGTTAACTTAAGAAATTTGTCAAACTAATGAAGAGATCTCTTAAGAAGCTTAATAAGGATAGCTTTGCTAATATTCATTAACAGCGATAGTTGTGTAGGGAAGAACTTGAATGTATTCAGTAGCAAATTCACCAAGGGCCCCTCAATACACCTTTTGAAGAGAAAGAAAGGGAAGTTAGAACTAAATATGTCAAGCTTTTGGGCTCTTCTATCTCCTCTATCATACAACGGAGTGCAGCACATTAGATTACTTATGGTGACCAATGCACTCCACTTTTCATTACGAAAATTAAGCAAAGGAAACTAGCTTCTTATCTTTGTTCCCTTAATGGCACTCAAGGTAATAGAGTCAATGGTTTTGATAGGTTGCTTAGGTTGTTACTAATTACTATCACAATCGTCACGGTAAGTAAAACATAGAGAGAGTATACACTAACTTAGACATCTTACAGTAAGGTCCTCTTCTTTCTGTTGAGCCGCAGTTGCAGCTCTATGCAACCCCTAATAAAAGGGAAATCAAGGATGCAATGTTCTCTATTCGATCCATAAAATCACATCGACCTGATGGGTGTAGTATTGGGTTTTTAAGGGCTGTTGGAGTGACATTGGGCCTCTAGTCTGTGCAATAGTGAAGGATTTCTTAGTTTCACGTAAGTTACTTAGGTTTTTCAATGCCACTACCCTAGTTTTCTTCCACAAAACAACATTCCCCTCTTCTACAAAGGATTTGAGACCTATCTTATATTGCACAGTCAGACATAAGTGAAAGATATTATACAATAGATTAAAGAAGGTTCTCCCCAGCCTTGATCAATCATTATAAAGGGGCTTTTGTGGATAGTAGAGAGCTCCTTTACAATGTCCTTCTATGTTAAGAGATAGCTAGAAGCTATAATAGAAAACATATCTCCCCTAGATGTTTTATGGAAATTAACTTACAAAGGGCATTTGACTAGGTACACTAGGTTTTATTATTGAAATGCTCGAAAGGCTTCTCTTTCCGCCAATTTTAATCCATTGAATAAAGAATTTTACTATAACCACAAGTGTTACATCAACCTTAATGGAGGCCATTTTGGCTATTTTGATGGAGGTAGGGGACTTAGGTAAGAAGAAATCAGAGACATATAAGGTTTTATTAAGTAGTGCAATGGAGGAGGAAAGAAGGGATATAGGGTGTGTTTAGTCGGGGGGGAAATCATTTTCGTAGAAAATCATTTTTCATAAAAAATATTTTCCTAAGAAAAATAATTTTTCACTTACATTTTCGGCTGATTAGTAGAATAGAAAACTATTTTCTTTTCACTTTATTTTTTACTATCTGATAGAATGAACTCCCCACCCTCACTTTATTTCTTTTTTACCATCAACCCCCTCTCTTGCTTGCTGTTTTGACCTGATCTAGCCAACGAATTCTATTTCTCTCTACTCTTGAAAATCAAACCCAAAACATCAATAAGAAATATACCCGGTAACAAACCTAGACAAAGAGAGAGTCAACATTAATGAATCTCAATTTTTCCACTATTCCCAAGGATTACCTAGTTGACTTTGAGTGATATTAAACCCAGATTAAAGAAATGGCGAACGGGGAGACAATGGGTGTCTCAGATTGTGAAGTTCCTCAAAAGGACAATAATGACAAGGTTGGAGAACTTAAGAAATAATTGTAGAGATTGAGATGGAAATCATCGATGAATATGATGAGCATGAAGAAGAGGGGAAGAATGAGAGACAAAATGAGAGAAAAAATGGAGTGATTCTGGGTACAATTAAAAGAAACTAGAACGAGAGACTAAATTAGGTGATGAAAATTGGTCTTGGAAAATGATTTTCCGTACTTTTTCAAGGCTAAATTCTGGGCACAATCAAATGGGGTAAAATGATTGTTCCCTGAAAATGATTTTCCCCTCCTTGTTTTACCAAATGGTGTAAAATGGAAAAATCACTTTTCGAAAAAATGATTTTTCTCCTTATCAAACACACCTATAGAGTGCAATAGGAGATTACAAAGAGAAAAGCTACGAAAGTGATGGGAAGAATTCGAGCTTTAAAATTTATATCCCAAGTATAAGGCTCTACCACATAGTACTCAGCATGTCATCCACATGGAGTTGGGTTTCAAGTGCCAAGGTCAGTTAGAGCAGCTCAATCTAGGCCAGGAAGAAAGGAAATGAAAACAAGGGTAAATTAAGCTAATGAAAGCAAAAGAGATGGCTTGAGACTATAATTTGGCTAACAGATGAACTAAATAGTCAAGATGACTCCTAACCTACTCTGCTTATACGCACGGCTGGAGATGGTCAGTTACACCATTGAAGACCACCGAAACCCTTTCTCAAGGGCCATGGGCTAGCCTTATTAGTCTAACCACAGATTTTCATAGGGTTAGCTAAATTAGGCGACAAGATAAGCAACCCTTCAATCTAGCTAGGATCGAGAATATTTTTATGTCTAAAATCCGGGTATTCTCTCCCCTACAATAGCTAGTTGATCCCACCTCTTGGCATAAGTCAACCACCCAAAAATAAGGATGAAAGCTCCCTCAAGCATTCATCAAACACGTGGTAGGCATGAGAGAAAACTCTTAATTAGAGGACATAAATTAGGTGTGTTTACGTCCAATATAAGTCTAACTAGCCATTAAAGGGCTAATCATAATCCAAACCAACCAAAACTAACAATTAACCGTCAACAAAATGCAAAAGCTCCAAATTGAACATAAGATAACAAATAACTCAAGAAACATGAAAATGGAGGAATTAATCTAAACTAGCATAGATGGAAAGAACTATTAAGCATGAAATCATAATAAAAACTAAGCATTTAAGCTAAATACAATGTAAACTAACATTATGAAAACAAAAGGAAACAAGAAAAGTTTGAAACAGAGAGAGAGAGAGAGAGAGAGAGAAAAAGTGAATCTTATGCTTAATTGATTGAATGAACTTAAAATTCACAAGCTTGAAGCAAAAATTAACCCAATTAAATCTAATCTACCTACTTTATTTCCCCCAGATAGGGCTTTTGAAGCTAAACCATAAGCTAAACCTAGCCTAACAACCCTTGGAAAAAAACCCCCATAAAAGTCCCCAAAGAAGGCTTCAAATAGGGATCAAGGCGGGCAGAGAATGAGGCGTTACGGGCCAAGGGCTGAGGCCAACAGCATCGTCCATCCATCGGCCGGCGATAGGCCATCAACCAATTGTCGCCACTCCTTGTCTTACTGTAGGTTACAGTGACGGCTTGTGCTGATGGCCCCCTAATGCCCATCGTTCATATCCTTGCGAATTTATGTGCTTTTCTCGTCCATCATTGCTCCTTTTCACGACGTTTGCTCAATTGATCTTATTACCTTCAAAAGTAAATAAAACGAGTAAAAATCCTAAAAATTACGTTATTATATGAGCTAAAATTAGGAGATAAAAGCATGTAAAATATGACAATTTAGTACTGAATAAATAACCCACATCTATCTTTTGCTCGTTCTCAAGCAAAATAAAATAACCTAGGAGTCTAACTCACTTTCATAGGAATCACGATTACATTTAGCGTGTGCAACACGCCCTTTAAACCCCTTGATTCCTACAAGTGAACGAGTGAGGTCTCATGAGTGTTTGTAGAAGATATACCCATAAAATCTTTGAAATATTTTGTGGTTTTTTTTTTCCAAAAGCAATTCATATATACAAGGCAAAGGGGAAAATATGTACACATCTAGATCAATTTTTTCGTCCTAATAACCTTACTACTGAGCCATATACAAACAAAACATACATTTAAGATACACATAGGCTAAAAATGCATCCCAGCTGTCATTTTCAACCCACACAACACAATGATACGATTTGCACACCTTGGTGCTCCCTGCAAAGTGTATTGAGTCCTAACACCAGGCTAAAACTGGGCAAAAGGTCATCCCCACTTAGCCTATGACTCCTTTTATTTTTGATCTTTTTTTCTTTCTTCTTTCTTTTTTTTCTTCTTTTCCGCTGTTTTCCTTATACCCCTCTACCCAGGTTGGTAGTTCTTGGCTTATTTGGTCTTGAACTCCCAGCGGAACAACTTAGCATATACTTAGACTTCTTTCCTATTTAGGGGTTTTATTTGGATATGCAAAGCACTTTTTCAAGCTCAAATAGAGTTGTAGAAGTTAAGCTCATTTTTGCATCATGCTTCTCTTATTTTTTTCTTTTTCTTATTACAAAGCCAAAACTAGAAGTCAATTAATCGGGTAAAATGTCCTAAACCCAAATTTCAACAACTAACACTGAAAGTCATTCGTTAAGTATACAAGGTTGGTAAAAAACCGCACATGTGAAATGGCGTTATTATGAGAGACTAGAGATCACATTGTAGACAAGTGTTCCATCATTCATACTTGACCTATATACAAGGTAGCAATCAAGCTATAAAAGATCAAAAACCAATTACAACGGCACAAAAGTCCCCCGAGGCCAAGAAGAAAAAATATACAAAAATTGGAAAACTTTCACAAAAATATGCATGAAAGAGTATATGACTTCTTCAACCCCACACCTAAAACTCACAATGTCCTCATTGGGAGTATCACAACAACTATAAAAATGCACAAAACATGGAACAAAATAAAACATGGAAGGACACTAAGCCTACACACAAATATATAAGCTAACACACCCCCCATAAACACAATTTCACCCAATCAAGAACAAGACCACACATATATAAAAGACCAACACCAATAAAAATGAATATATACAAATCCAACAACACCACCGCTAACAAAACACAACTATGAACAAAAGGCAAATAAAAGTGAGCATAGCCATCAATCGGCTTCACAATATCCCAAATTTTACCTCAAAATTGTCACCAATAAAAACGCAACGTAATATCCACAACTAAAAAGAAAAAGAAAGAAAAGAAAAAGAAAGGGGGAAGAGTTAGAACGGTTATACCAGGTCAAGTACTGATCGTACCCAAGCTACATGTCTCTAAGATGGTGCTATGGAGGCTTGAGGAGCATCATCCAATCCTCCTCCTCGCTTAAAATTCAAGTCTTTAGCTCGAGTGTAGTCAATGCTCTCAGAAGCTTATCATGTGCCTTTGCATGCATCTCAAAGTGATGTAAGTAGGAGAACACGAATAAGAAAGAAGCAAAGGTGGTTAGTGTCCTTTTATACATATCAAATGCAATGGAAAAATCAAAAGCATGATCAAAGAAAGTTCTTTGCATGATCTTCCTAGGAATGTCCTTCAGGTATGCACAATAAGGGTTCAAGGAGGGCTCATACCCGCTATTGTTGTCTAGGGACAAGAGAAATGCATGCAATTGAGAATGGGGTGGTGGGAAGAAAAGGGGATGAAATGGGTACTAAGTCAAGTGACTTGGGGCAAATAAGTTCAATATGATCAACGCTAGGAGCAACATCAACCCTCACATCATCACCATAACTCCTCACAAGAAGGCTCTAGCAGTGCAATATTGCCTAACCAATTAAGCAAATCATCCTCAACACAACTAGCATCACCCCTAAGAGACTCACCCATCTCTAACCCCGTGCACTAAGCTAAAGAGACTGGAGAAGAAAGTAAGATCAAGACATGCTTAGTAGTGTCTCTAGGTGTGCTAGATAAGGATGGAGTGATAAATGATGCAGAAGGCAAGGGAAGATCAATCACTTTCTCTAGGTCAGTTAAAGGTAAGTCAACCATAAAATTAGGCTTTAAGGGAAGAGAAGACTCATAATCATTATGGAGACAACCCTCAAGTCTAGGAGAAGATGAACTAGGGTTAGTCTCACGTAATAGGACACACTCCCTTATCTCACCAACAAAACAATCATATTGGTCTTTCATTATCTCTATTATGACATTAAGTTTCACATAGCATGCATCAAAAATATCATAATAGAGACCAGAATTTGCATCATGGTCACATATTGACAATAAGAGCATATAGGAGGAGAACAAGCATACAAATCATAGGAACTGGGGGAAAGGCATACAAAGGGCTCACTAGCATTCTCGTGGTACCATTGATACCAAGCCAAAGACTCAAACAAATCTCACATATCATCAACATATAATGCGCACATACCACCGTAACACATGGACTCAAGAGTGGCTCGGGTCTCATGTGTTATCCCCATAAGCACAAAGTTGTATATTTCTCAATTTTTATACGTGAAATGCACACATTGAGCATGATAATCATTTAATCTAGACAAGTATTGTCAAAAAGGTTCATGCTTAAATTAAGGTAAATAGAAAATAGACATTTTGATTTCTTTCATTTTTTTTATTTTTTTTGGATTATCGAAAGGCCTAGCTTTGAATTCTCAAGTAAACCGATATTAAAAATCATTAACTCTCTGGCAACGGTGCCAAAAACTTGATAGAAAGAATTCGAGTTTTAAAATTTTTATCCCAAGTATAAGGTTCTAACGCTGGGTACTCAGGGTGTTGTTCTCTAGGATTTCAGCTATCGAGGTTAACTAGAGTGACTCAATCTAGCTTAAAAAGGAAGGAAATGAAAACAAGGCTAAATTAAGCTAATAAAAGAAAAAGAGGTGGCGTCAGATTATGACTTGACCAGTTGATGAACTAAATAGTTAAGATGAGCCCACCCGACCTACACTCAATACTAGAGATGGTCGGTTACACCATTAAAGATGACTCATGCCCTCACTCAAGGCTGACGGGCTATCCTAAATAGTCTAACCACCTATTCTCATGGGGTTAGCCAAATTTGAGCACAAGATTAGCAACCCTTGGATCTAGCTAGGATCGAAACTATTTTCATGTCCAACCCTAGCTATTTTCTCTCCCACAGTAGCTAGTTGACCTTACTTCTCAGTATAAGTCAACTGTCCAAAAATAAGGACGAAAGCTCTCTCAAACATTTTATTAAACACGTGGTGGGCATGAGAGAAGACTCTTCATTGGAGGTTTCCAATACAAGTCAAATTAGCCATCAAAGGGCTAATCATAACCCAAACCAACCAATAACTAAGAATTAATCATCAACAAAATGCAAAAGCCCTAAATTAAACCTCAAGCTAACAAATAACTTAACAAACATGAAAATGGAGGAATTAATCTAAACTAGAATGGATAAAAAGAGCTATTAAACATGAAATCATAATAAAAGCTAAACAACAACAACAACAACAATAACTCCCAGTGTGGGTCCCGCTTTCGCGGGGTCTGGGGAGATCCAGCTGTAGCCAACCTTACCCCTACCGGTATTCCTACCCATAGAGAGGTTGATTCCTTAAGACCCACAAAACTTTTTTTTTTTTTTGGAAAAAGGTTTAAAGAGAAAACGATTGCAAACCAAAACCAAGGAGGAGAAAATGGGCCGGAGAGCAAAATAAACAAGGAGCAGAGACATACCTCAACCAACGAGGAGCGCTAGATGCCGTCACATCCCAGAAAAGCACGACCTGTAGACAAGCACACCAAAACCCTACAATCAGAGACCTTAATCCTATCCCGCCACAACCTCCGATCCTAAGCCATGTCCTCCGTCAGACCGGCAACTCTCAGGTCCTCTCTAACCACTTTCTCTAGGCTCTTCTTCGGTCTACCCCTCCCTCTCTTTCCACCGGGGGGGACGATCATCTCGCACCTCCGCACTGGGGCGGCCACACTTCTCCTCTTTACTTAGCCGAACCATCTGAGCCTCGATTCCCTCATCTTCTCCTCTATGGGGGCCACTTCAGCTAAGCTCCTGGTTACTCCATTCCTAATTCTGTCCAATCTCGTAAAACCACACATCCGCCTGATCATTCTCATCTCAGCTACTATCAACCTTTGGGCCTGCGGCTTCTTTAGCGGCCAACACTCCGATCCATAGAGGACAGTCGGTCTAACTACCATCCGATATACTTTGCCTTTCAATCCTAGGGGCACTCTCTTGTCACACAGTACCCCTGATGCTCACTTCCACTTTTGCCAACCCACTCTTATCCACTGGCTAATATCCTCGTTAATGTCCCCATTTTGCTGAATGATCGAGCCCAGATACTTAAATTTATCGACCTTTGGTATCACCCTCCCATCCAGTGTGATTCCTCCCCCCTCTTCTATCCTACCACTGAAACAGCAATGGAGGTATTGCATTTTTTATCTACTTAACCGAAAACCCCTAGCTTCTAGCGTATGCCTCCAACTCTCCAACCTGTCATTCACCCCCTGCCTGGTCACATCGATAAGAACGATGTCATCTGCAAATAACATGCACCAAGGCACCTCGTTCTGGATTCCTCTAGTGAGTTCATCCATAACTAAAGTGAAAGGAAACGGGCTTAGGGCGGAGCCCTGATGTAGGCCCATACTAACAGCGAAGTCGTTAGAGACCCCTCCTGGTGTCTTAACACGCGTCCGCCCTCCCTCGTACATATCCTTGATTACACGGATGTACGCGGGCGACACTCTTTTCTCTTCCAAACACCTCCACAATACCTCCCTCGGGACTCGATCACACGCTTTCTCTAGGTCAATGAACACCATATGGAGATCCACCTTTCTATCCCTGAACAAGCCCATGAGCCCTCTGAGGAGGTGGATCGCCTCAGTGGTCGACCTGCCTGGCATGAAACCAAATTGGTTCTCTGAAATCTCTACAACCTCTCGTACCCTTCTCTCAATCACCCTCCCCCATAGCTTTATAGTGTGACTGAGCAGCTTGATGCCCCTAAAGTTATTACAAACTTGAATATCCCCTTTGTTTTTGTACAGTGGGATGACTGTGCTGGCCCTCCACTCTCTGGGCGTCTTGGCAGTCCTGTAAATAACATTAAATAGCTCCATGAGCCACTCTAGCCCTACCTCCCCCATAAACTTCCAAACTTCCACTAGTATCTGGTCTGGGCCCACTGTCTTCCCATTCGCCATCTTCTTCAAGGCCTCCCTGATCTCCTCCTTTGCTATATGGTCGCCCGCTCGCTGGTCGCTACATTCTTCGCCCCTACTACAGTCGTCTCGTACTCCTTCCCCATTTAAAAGTTTAGCAAAGAGCCTTTGCCATCTCTCTCTAATTTCATCATTCTCAGTCAACACCTTACCTTCTTCGTCCTTAATGCACCTTACCACTCCCAAATCCCTAGTCTTCCTTTCCCTCACCCTAGCCAGTTTGAAAACCTCCTTCTCCCCTTCCTTCGTCCCCAATCTATGGTACAGTCTATCAAAAGCCTAGCTGTTTGCTATTGCCACCGCCTTTCTGGCTACCTTCTTGGTCGCCTTATATCCAATCTTCTTTTGCTCCCTCTCTTCCTCCGAACTGCTGCTCATGAACTCTGTAAAAGCCTCTTCTTTGGCCTTGACTTTCTCCTTTACCTCTTCGTTCCACCACCAGGCGCCCTCCATCCTCTTCCCGCCTCCCCTGGAAAGACCTAGGATTTCCTTAGCCGACCTTCGGATGCAATTCGCCACAGCCTCCCACATCGAATCGGCGTCTTCTGCCCTCCTCCAAGCTCCCTCCTCCACTATTATTTCTGCTATTAACCCCGCCTTCTCCTTCGTGAGGGTCCACCACTTAATTATGGGTTCTCCGACTCTCCTCTTCATCCTCCTAGGATACTTGAAGTCTGCATCTAAAACCAGCAACCTGTGTTGAGTTCCCAGAAACTCGCTAGGAATCACTTTGTAGTCCTTACACGATCTCTGACTTTCCTTCCTCGTGAGGAAGTAGTCAATCTGGGTCTTGCAAGAGCTGCTCTTGAAGGTCACTAGGTGATCCTCCTTCTTCTTGAAAAAGGAGTTGGCCACCAACAAATCAAAGGCCACTGCAAAGTCCAACACAGAGACCCCTCCCGCGTTTCTCTCTCCGAAACCTAAACCCCCGTGGACCCCATCATAACCCGCTGCCTCCGCACCGATATGGCCGTTAAAGTCTCCTCCTATGAAAAGTTTCTCGCTCCGAGGGACCTCTTGGGTGACCTCATCTAGATCCTCCCAAAAGAGCTTCTTAGTTTCCTCCGGCAGGCCTACTTGGGGTGCATACACACTCACCACGTTCACAAAAACTGAACCCACCAAAACCTTAATGGCCATAATCCGATCGCTCTTACGCCTCACTTTGACCACCTGGTCTGCCAAATCCTTCACAACCAGGACGCCAACTCCATTCTTCGCCTTGGTTGACCCCGAGTACCAAAGCTTGTACCTATCAATCTCTCTACCTTTAGCCCCAACCCACTTCGTCTCCTGGACGCACGCTATACTAATCTTACGCCTACGCAAAGACTTAACTAATTCTATCGACTTACCCGTGAGAGGCCCAATATTCCAGGACGCTAGGCGTACCTTCCGCAGCCCTAAATCCCTCCTAACCCCAAAACTCCCCGGAGGACAGGCTGAAACAGCTACATGGCTTGCCACAGACGCAGACGCCTACGAGGTCAGCGAACACCCTAGAGATCTACCAACTAATAACAAATAATAATAATAATAATAATAATAATAATAATAATAATAATAATAATAATAATAATAATAATAATAATAATAATAATACTAGTAATAACAATACAACGGAAACACTAAACCAAAACCTACTATTAGAATAAGCCCTAGTTAGATAAAAAATAGCAAACTTTAACAAATAGCAAGTGATTACTAATAATAATAATACTATCAATAATAGTGATAAAAAAAATAATGCTAGCAATACAGTAACCAATAAATGGATGAAAGAAATAAATGAATGAATGAAACACCAGGGAAAAAAATGAATAAATCAACGTCACGACTCAACAGCACAGGAATGGAATAGGAGAACGGCAACAAATACTACTATTTAAATATATGAATGAAAGACTAATAAATGAATGAAGGAAAATTAATGAATAAAAGCAAACGGTAACTAACGCAAAGACCAAAACCTCTCGAGTCCCTCACCACGACGCCACCGCACCCCGGCAGCTAGTTGACCCCCCAAGCAAACACACCCCTCTGTCCCTTGCCTGGGCAATAACCAGGGCCCCCTAAACAACCACCAAAGCAACCTTGCCACTCAGAGTCCCACCAACTACTGCCCCGAACACAACCTGGGTACTCTAACTCAACCCACGCAACCCAGAAACCACGCAACCCGACCCACCCAGAGCCCAGATGCCCCCGTGAACCCACACCAAAGTACCCGTTAAAGATGTTACCTTTGCCCCCAACGTGTGGACGTCCCCTTCGTCGGAGCTACTGACGCTAAACCGAAACCGGTCACCTCCCTCTGACCGAAGATGGTGGATGGTTCCTGCGCACGCCGACGAGCTGCCGATCGGTTATGGTTGCCAAAAACGCTTCGCCTGCCTGTTGACGTGGGGCTCAAGACCTGTACTTGACCGTTCTGTGCACTGGTCAGTCAGATAGGAAGTGGGAGAAAGCAGGAGAAAGAGAGATAATAAAAGCTAAACATTTAAGCTAAATACAATCTAAACTAAGATAATCAAAGCAAGAGGAAATAAGAAAAGCATTAAATAAAGAATGAGAGAAAAAGGGAAACTTATGCTTGATTGATTGAATGAACTTAAAATTCACAAGCTTGAATGCAAAAATTAAGCCAATTAAATCTAATCTACTTACTTTATTTCCCCCGAATGGGGTTTTTGAAGCCAAACCTTAAGCTAAACCTAGCATAAAACTCCCGAAAAAAACCCCAAAAAAGTCCCTAAAGAAGGCCTTAAATAGGAGTCGAGGTGGCCAAGTAGCAGCCGTGATAGGCAAGGGGGCAATGACCGTCATCCTAGCAATAGCTAGCTATCACCAGTCCTGCCTTGCTACAGGTTGTGGCGACGCTCAGTGCTATCGACCCCCTGGCACCGATCGTTCTTCTTGCCTTTCGAATTTCTATGCTTTTCTCCGCCATCTTTGCTACTTTTCACAGCGTTTGCTTGAATGATTGTATTACTTCTAAAAGTAAATAAAACAAGTAAAAATCCTAAAGATTACATTATTATATGAGCTAAAATTGGGCTATAAAGGCATGTAAAATATGACAATTTAGTACCGAACAAAAAGCAGTTATGGGAGCAAATATTAGTGCTTATGAAAAGTTATATCAGATCCTAGAGTTGAAGGAGGATAAGGAGGAGGTCTTTAAGTTTATAAGGCTTATGTAAAAAAGAACCAGAGATCTGGGTACTATAAGGTGTATTAAAGATGAAGACGATGAGGTCTTAATCGAGGACGTCAAAGTTCAAGAAAAATGGCAAAGCTATGTGAACTATTTAATGGGAAGAGGTTTGATTCCTCCTAAAATACTGAGCAAAGGAAGATGAAGGTTGGAAAGGCAGTTGGCTCGGATAGTATCCTGTTGGAAATTTGGAAGTGTTTGGGTAAACAGGGCCTTGAGTAGCCAACGAACGCTTTCAATGTTATATTTACGACAACAAAGATGCCATAGGAATAGGGATTGAGTATAGTTATCCCATCATTTAAGAGCATGAGGCGATATTTAGAACTGTAATAGCTATATAGGTATAAAATTATTTAGCCACACAATAAAGTTGTGGGAAAGGGTGATTAAGGGAAGGTTAAGAGAGCTTATTAGGATTGTAGAGAACTAGTTTGGTTTTACATTGAGTGGGTTAACTATTAAAGCTGATCATCTCATATGAAGGTCATGGAGTTCTACAGTGATAAGGAAAAGATCTCTAAACAGTGTTCATTGATTAAAAAAGTATATAATAGAGTACCTTAAGAAGTATTATAGAGGTGTCTCTAGAAGAAAGGCGTGCCGCTTGCGTATATTTAAGTTATTAGAGATATATACAAGGGCGCAAGGATAAGAGTTAAGACCTTAAAAGGGGTTACAAATGACTTTTGCATTAGTGTTAGACTTTATCAAGCATTAGCAATGTGCCCTTTTTGTCTTGCTTCTTCCCGTTTGTTTGTCTGTATTCAGCCCCTTGCAAGGAAAATATGCCTATGTGAATGGCAGGGGAACTCGACCGAGTTCCCCTTTGGCCTTTTCCTCCTTGTTTTGGCTATAAATTACATGCCTCTAGAGTATTCACTTTGTCCTTAAGCATGCTACTTGTCCTAGTCTCGTTCACCTTTACTTTCTCTTACTCTTCTCTTATTATTTTTATCAACAAATGCTCTTAAATATGAGCTTACGAAGAGCTGATTCTCCTCGCCAATCTTAAAAAGAAAATCTCACTCTAGATTTCTTTATCGAAAGGGAATGGAGACCTGTTGAAGCTTGGGATAGCGTTGATCATCTACTTAAGGTCGGATAGCATGCCTCAAGTCAAACTGCCACTAAAAAGGTGAATGTTCTTCTTTTATGTGCTTTTCTTTATTTTTTTTTGCCATGTCTAATTTTCTTCCTCTTTTTACGAGGACCTTATCTAGGCGGAGGTGCAACCAAGAAGTTCATAACATGCCTCAAATTTAGGGAAGTTAAATTCTGAACTGTTCTAAAGAATGTAGGCATTACATCCTTTTATTTAGCGTTAGAAGGAATATCCTAACTAACATACCATTACATCACTTGTGGGGTAGCTAAGAGAGTCTGGAATACTACCAACACCCTCCATTTACCTTTTAGGAGATGACAATCATGCCTTTTGATTTTGTGATGATAACAGGCCTTGAATTTTATATAACCCTATTAGTCTACTAGGAGAATTTCCATCGTGACTATAATTGTCTTTTTGAGCTCTTTGCTCATGTTGTGGAGAACATACCTTATGGTGGTAGCTTTCCTTACAACACGCTTTTCACGCTAATGAAAAACGATACTGATTAGGCTATGCATACACCTGACCAGCAGGAAAGGTAAATGACAATCACGCCTTTTGATTTTCCAATGATAACAGGCCTTGAATTTTATGTAACCCTATTAGTCTACCAGGGGAATTTTCATCATGACTGTAATTGCCTTTTTGAGCTCTTTGCTCATGTTATGGAGAACATAGCTTATCGCAGTAGCTTTCCTTACAACACGTTTTTCCTGCTAATGCAAAACGATACTGCTTGGGCTATGCATAGACCTGACCAGCATCTTAATTTACTCGTTTTTATTGGCAGCACCATTTTTCCCAAATTAGGTAACTATTGTTGCTTTCAATATTTGGTTAGCCTTGTTAATTTAGAAATAATGGGGTGTTTGAATTAGGGACTGGCTGCATATCATACTCTTCTTCGCGAATGCGAAGTGGAGTACAAAGACCAGCATTGCTAGGGAGAAAAGAGCTCTAGGCTACCTCTTAGTAGCTTGTGGAGGGTAACTAAGGTAATAATAGCACACATTTTAGTCTTGTTTTCATTTGGAAACTTCCATCATTGTTTCGTTGTTTTTACAGCTTTGATTTTATGAATATTTTCTATAGCTATCACTTTGATCATGTAAACTACCCATTGTCTTACGATGCTTTCATGGGCAAAAGACAACCAAATTCAATTGAAGGTTCACCCTGAAAGTTTATAGTGCCTTCAAAAGACCATAAATAATTTAACGATGATATGATAGCCGATTTGCTTGTCATTCTTTGTGCTTTGTTATAACACTTATGTTTTTGTATGCTAACTTTTGCTTGTGGGATACTCACATTCTTCCTTTGAAAGTCAAGGTTGCTTAATGTTATGCCCAATGGCAGATCTTATTGGAAGGATCTTTTTGCTTCATTTGGCATTTGGGTGAAAGAGTAACACCCAAAAGCATACACCGATGGCCTCCTTCAGTTCCAATGGATCTTCCGTACTCCATGTTTTATGCTAGATCGTTGTCTTTAGCAAACATTAGGGAGATGAAAATCGGTTGTTATTGGTGTCGATTCCACTGACAATGAGTGTGACTATAGGGTGTATCTTTAGCGGATCAAAACCCACTTGGTAGTCCACAACACCATGTTTTCCCCTTTTATTTGACCTTTAAGTGATGGCATTTTATCTCCCCTTGCTCTTTTTAGGGGACACGTGTCCATGTCTCTATACCTAACTTGAACATCAATGTGGCCAGTAGAAGGAGAACCACATCAATAAGTAGAGATTTCAGTGGTATCGAAATCTGAGTGCCCTATCCTTCCATTTCCTCCCACATTCACAGGGGCAAATATGCTGCTTACACTTCTTTATTCAAAAACTTCATGTGCCCACTTGTTGGCTTTCCTCTTTCAGTATAATCGGGAACAATCCAGCTTAATGGAATGTTATTTTGCTCTGTCTAAGGCATTTGCAAACCTTCTTACTTATCATCATCATTGAACAGATGAGGTATTTTACCTCCTCACATCTTTCTTCCTTTTACACTTGTTTCCACTGTAATGTTTCTTCTTTCTCTGTTAGACGTTGAACCTTCAAATTTATAATCCTCAAGATCCATATGCTACTACTGCCTCGTTCGAAGAATCTCCAGTTCCTCAGATCTTATATGCTGATTGGTCATCGAAGACAATGCATAGCAAACCTCCTTGCTACTCTTAGGCTACTCGGGGTAGTTCTCATCCAAATGTTGCTACCAGCTGAGCTTCAGTTGATTTTGGCTTCACATCAAACTATGCTGACTACTTCTTTGATAGAAGCAATAGCAAGTTATAGGATAATAAGTAGTATTATCCTATCAAACATATGTATGATACTATTATGCTGACTTTGTAATGCGATTTACTTTAAATGTAATTGAACTTTCAAGCTAAATACAAACTACAAGACTTAGCCCCCCACTCCCCAAAAAAACCAACCAAAAACAAAAATCACAGTGATAAGTATAGAGAGCTTTTGGCAATCTTGAGTAACAATCCATCTAATTTTATGAATTATATTGCCAGTAAAATTAAAGTGAAGCATAAAATTTTATGGGCACCACGAAACCCGATCGGGTTCTATATTAGCCTCCACAAAGTCCAATGCAACTTAGAATTAGTTTGATAATATCGAGAAGCTATAGGAATCTGGACTATCTACGGAACCCGACCAGGTTCCCATTCCAACTCTAATTGGGCTTTGGGCAAGTGAAGATGCACTATAAATTCTACCTGGGGGCAACATTTTTTCATCAGTTGTGTCAGCTCATTTTAGTTAAAAAATAAAAAATCTTATGTCTTTCAAGGCGATCTCATCCTCCTCATTGCTTGCCCTCGATTCCAAGGGTCAGCATGAAATGAAAAACCTTAGGTTAAACACCCTTCTTAGCTTACGTAAATTTAAGATCTTCAAGGACCTTCTTAGAGTGGCTGTGACCCTTTGGGATCTAGAACTCCATGGCTTTTAGTTTCGGAACTTGTGTGTTATATCCTTTAACTGAAGAATTCAGTTGTTATTTTAGGATTTCCCCTTCACTATCCTCTCATTACTCCTTCATCTCATAATCCCAGCCTTCCCAATATCGTTACCTTTTAGGCTTAAGCATCGAGAATGTGACTTCTATCGTGATTGCTGAGGAGTTGGACTTTATATCTTTGATCGCCTGATTTAAGAGAGACCATGGCTCTGCCCTTGAAGGTCTACATAGCGACAGGGCTATAATACTTTGTCTGCTAGGTGCCTTTCTGTTCGTAGGCAGTTCTGTTAATATAGTTCCTACTATGCTTCTCATGATGGTAGATGACATTCACCATATTTATACTCTTATTCCCCTTATGCTAGCTGAAACCATTCCTTGCCTTGATCGTTTTTGCCATCATCCCCATCAATTTTGTCAGGAGGTTCTTTACTACTTCAGGTGTAGACTAGATGTTGGACCAATGGGCCTGCTTCCTTCTTCTTCTCACCAGTCTGGGTAGCTAATTATTGGTAGGGAACCTGGCTGCTTAGACCTATGAACTCGGCCAGGTCTGCTGGCTCTGTACTGATATTTTTGTTTCTTTTTTTATACATATATTGTTACTGGAGCGTAGTAGACTAATTGCAGTTCCTCAAAATGTTCAGACTTATCTTGCAGCACATTTTTCTTCATAGAAAAGACTTTTTAACGACCCGTGCATTGCAAATTGGATTAGCTTCCTAAAAAAATCTCCCCCCATCCAGTAGGTTGTTTGTTAGTGGAAAAATCATTGACTTGACACCCATGAAGATCATGATGCTTATGTGTCACCTTATTAGTCTTACGATGGGGACCTAGTTCTTCCCCGGACATTTTTTAAGGCAATATGGTCATAAGTAGACCATTTCAAAGTTGGATTGCATCCCTTTGAAGAGTTGCGCGAATAACCCAACTCATGTCCTTTGTTGGTGGAATATTGGCTTTTTTGCCTTTTATCACCAAGCCAGAGACACCTCGCTTCATGTATGTTTCCAAATTCTACATACAGTGGATGACTGAGTGCGATGCAAAGAAGAGAGAGGCTCTTCGAGAGACGGAAAACACTGGGGCTTCAAAAGGTAAGGAAGCTAGAGAGGTTAAGGAAAGACGTGACTCACCTTATATTGGAAAGAAAAGAATCTAGGATCTTACCCGTCACAAGAGAGCCACCTAAGTGAAGAAGGAGAAGAGGTTAAACATTGATTAACTTTGCCTCCTTAGATGAAATAAAGTTTTACCTTTCTCATAGTACTTTAATAATGTTTTTAGTGCATCTTTAATAAGTTATATCCTTTGAAATCTTTAAGGAACAAATAAAAGCGTTGTTATGTTCAGATTATTTATTACTTCTACTGCCCCTTTTTTTTGCTTGAGCTTGCAAACCCAATCCTCCCTAGAACTTGGCCGGGTTTTTGCAACTGTGGGCCAAACTCGGTTTAAGGCAAGTTTGGTTACTAGGCTTGTGCAGTTCCTTATGCAGTATGCTACTTCATTTAAATTTTTTATTTAAGTTAAAAAAAAGGTGTAATAATTAATTATTGACTTCCCACGTATCTGCATTACGAAATCAGGCCATCATGTGTCATTGCTTTGGGCCCAACATGGACCTTTCGAGCCTATTACGGGCTATGATTTATCAAATTTAGAAAACCTCTTATAGGCTCTCATTTGACTGCTTAAGCATAATAATTCTTCAATTGATTGCGATTTGTGTATTGATTATGTTCCTCTTCATCCAAATTCATCAATTTTATCGCTCCTCCTGGAAGGGTGGTGTTGATGATAAATGGGCCTAACTAATTGGGCATAAACGTTCCTCTTGGATGTTGAATTGTGGATGTGATTTCTTTTAGCACCATGTCTTGTTCTGGTAGGTCCTTAGGCCTCACCTTTTTGTCAAAGGCTCTTAAGATCCGATCTTAGTACAATAGAACATTATCTAACACTAGCAGCCTTTTTTCATTAAAAATTATCAATTCTTCATATCGAGCTTTTGCCCACTTAGACTCTGGCATTTGACTTTCTACTATTAACCTTAGTGAGGATACTACTATTTTCATTGGGAGTATCTATTACATATACTGAGGAATAGGGCATTGCTCCTATTGAGGATCTAATTGAGGTTTGATAACCCCATATGGCAAATGGTAGCTTGTCTTGCCAGCCCCTATTATTTTCAGTCATGTTCTCAATTTTTCATGCGTTCTTGTTAGCTGCTTCAATAGCTCCCTTTGTCTGTGGTCCGTATAGAGAATATTTATGAAGTTGAATTCTCCACTTTTCGAGTAAGTTAGACACTTCTTTCTTAAAGTGATATCCGTGGTCACTTAACAATTCATGTGGCACCTTGTATCAACATATAATGTTGTTAATGATGAACTTTGACACATGTTTTGAAGTTATCTTAGCACAAGAGGCTGCCTCCACCTATTTGGTTAAGTAATCAATTGTTAGAAGCACATATTGATGCCCTTCGATTCCCTTATAGGTTATCTTCCGAATTTTATTAATTCTCTAGACCAATAAGGGCCACAAAAAAGTTAATGTTAAAAGAAAGGAAGGTGGTTGGTGTTTTCAATTTTAGTAGACTTGACATCCATGTCATCTTCTCATCAATGCATGATAATTAGCTTCCATAGTGTACTAGCAGTATTCGAATTTTTGGACCTTCTTAGCTAACATACGACCGTTCATATGTGGTCCGCATTCCTCACTATAAACCTCTTTCATTAGCCTTGTTTGGCAATAAGCTGTTAGCTTATTGTATTAACTGTTAGCTATTAGCTGATTGTACTAGCTGTTCGACTTAGCTGATTGTATTGGTTGTTTCTGAAAAAAGTGTTTGATAAAATTAGTTGTTTGCAAACAAGCTACTTGGTACAACTCCGCTTAGGCCCATAACACAATTTCATTATTCTTTTAACAATCAGTTATATTTGTTGCATATTTATTTTTTCTCAAATATGAATTATGAATTATAAATTATGACTTATGAAATATATAGAATTACATTTATGGCTTTAAACAAATTTGATATTTATTACAACGATATTTTCATTTAACGTTGACTTAATTTTCTTTTTAGTAATAATTGAACTTTATATGACATAATAATATTTAGAACATTGTACTTCTCAAAAGACTAATTAACCTGTATTATTTATTAAATTGAAGAAAATACTAACATTAATATCATAACTTCTTGGATGCTAAACCTCAAGGATGACCACCTTCTTTGATTTGTTGAGTTGAAGAAAGATGGGTGTGGAGAAAAGAAAGAGGGTAGAACGAGGAAAATGAACGAATGAGCATCAAATTAGGAAGAGAGTAGGATTTTATGAATATTATTAAGTCTAATTTTGACAACAAAAAATGGGTAATATGGTAATTTTGATGTTAAGCAGTAAAATGTTCTTACAAAATGCTCATCCAAAGAGCTTTTTACAAATTACCTTTTTGGTTACAAAAAGCTAATACAAAAGCTATTTCACCAAAAAACATAAAAGAGCTTTTTAACCAATATCAAAAAGCACTTTGGCCCCAAAATGCCTTTTACCAAATAGGGTCATTATCTCACATGCTTCTTCTTGAGTGAGACAAAGTTAAGAACCATGTTAATAATTTTATACAACCTCCCTTTATCCTCAAAGCATTATGAGGATTATAGCCTTAAGGCTCGTTGAGCTTTAGGGGGTGGATTTAGGTGGATATTCCTTCTTTGTTAGACATTAATGGACATTATAATACCAAGCATTTACATCAATGCTGCATGCTTCTATCGTGTACCAATGTACCGGCACTGATAATGGCATAGAATGAATACCACTTGGAATATTAATTATTACGGCTAATTTTGCTAGTGCATCAACAAATTTATTTATCCTTATTGGCCAAGTAAGTGTAGGTAAGGTGGGCAGACTCCTTAGTGAGTTCGATAAAATGAGCTTGGTATGGTGCTTAAGCTTTACTCCTCACTTTCCATCTTATGATATTTGATTAATTATGAGGTCTAAATCACCATATACCCTTTTGTTTTTTAACCCTATTTTTACAACAACCTGTAACCCGATGATGTAGCTTCTGTTCAGTGACATTGATAGTAACATTGAAGTCTAGTTTGACAGACATTAAGGTATGCGACCATTTTAGAGATACTAGGAGAATGTTGGTCTAAATCCATTTTGGTTTGAAGACACTTCAAAGTACATTATCCACATGTCTTCTTCTACTAGGAGAACTCGTTTATCATAGAAGTCGAAGGTCTCTTCCTTTTGATCCTTTGTTGGCCAGTTTTTTAAGAAATTTGACATAACTCTTTCCTTAATTGATTTTTATAGAATGTAGTGGAGGTTGAATTCTAACTGCATAACCATCCACCTTGCTACCTTACCATTTATCACTGGTTACTACAGTAGGTATTTTATGAGGCCATTAGTGCCACCACATGCACCACGTAGGTCACCATGTAATGTCTAAGTTTCTTAGACGTCTGCACTAAGGAGAGAATATTTTTTCCAAGGGAGAATAACAAGTCTCATATTCAAGGAATTTCTTACTTGGACAGTAGATTGCTCTTTCTTATCCATCAATCTTTTAGGCTAGCACAACACACATTACTATTCTAAAGGTTGTGAGATATGGGATGAGAGGAATGTCTTGTTGTGGGGGTACCAACACTGGCAGATTAGAGAGGTACTCTTGGATCTTATCGTGTGTTTACTGGCACTCTTCACCCTATTATGGCTTGACCTCTTTCTTTAATTTCTTGAAGTTAGGCTCACATACCATTGTTAGCTTAGATATAAAGCATTTGACATGTTAAAAGTCCCCTAAAAGTCCTCCTATCTCCTTCTCTGTCTTAGGTGGGCCACCCTATGTATGGCTTTGATTTTCGAGGGATCGACCTTGATTCCTCGTAGACATCCATATGTCCCAATAACTTTCTAGAGCTAACCCTAAATGCACACTTTTATGGGTTTAAACACATGTTATGCTTCCTTATTCTCACAAAGAACTTTCAAAGGATCCGGACGTGGCATGCTCTTTCCTTGGATATTATAATCATATCCTTCACACAAACCTCTTTTTCCTTATGCATCAAATCATGTAGTAAGGTGGTGGCGCCCCTTTGATATGTTGCCCCAGCTTTTTCAACCCAAATGGCATCACAACGTATCAATAGGTTCGTAAGGGGGTAATGAAGGTAGTACTTTCTATATCTTCCTTGGTCTTTTTGATCTGATTGCAGCTAGCACATCCATTTATAAATGATAGGATGGCTTGTCCAGTGGTGTTGTTAATGAAAACATCTATATACTGTAGAGGGAAATCATCTTTTGGACTCATCTTATTAAGATCTCTAAAACTTACTCACATTCTTACCCTTCCATCCTTCTTAGGAACTAGACCTATGTCAGCTAACCACTGAGGACACTGTGCAATGCTAATAAAACCTACATCTAATTGTTTCTGGACTTGTTCTTTTGTCTTCAATGCCCACTTTGGTTCCATTCTGTAGAGCTTTTACTTTATTGGTTTGGCATCTTGGTAGAGAAAAATATAATGCTTAGCAACATCTCGATATATCCTTAGGATGTCTTTATGGGTAGAAGCTTCTATGAATTCTCAAGAGTGAAATAAACTCTACTTGCTCCTTGAGAGTTAAGGATTTTTCTATTTTAATTTCTCGAGGTTCTTTAGGCATTCCCGAGTGTCACGCCCGTATTCGTTATTTTACGTTAAGCTAACTGTCTCATTTTTTAAGCTATAAAATCGTATTTTTATTAACTATGCAGGGTAAATTATTCTTGATGAGCTTATGTGAACGGTAATTTTATTAAAAAGAATATTTTTGATGCTATTGATATTATTATTAGTTTTGAAACTCTTCCGGTGATTTTTAGTAAGCGTTATTAATGGTTATTAATGAGTACTAAATCGAATAGGAATCCAATTACGTTTGGGTTGTCAACTTTAGAGTTCGTTTCGATAGTTATTAAATCGAACCTCGATATTTTTGGGAGTGAATAATCGAAGAAAGGTCGTTTTAGCAATTGGGTTTAGAATTCAGGATACGAATTAGACTAATGATGCCTAATATTGAATGGCTTGGAATAAAAATAGGGAGAGGGGCATTTTTTTAAATTCACCTGGCCCCCTTTTCTTCTCCCCCCTATTGTGGGCCGCCATCCCTGACATCTCCCTCTCTCTCTGCTTGTCCCCTTCTTTCCCCTCATCCTCCACCATAATCACGACCCTCAAGCTCCAATCCCAAAAGATTTTCACCACTCCAACCTACAAAACCTACCCATTCAACCTCCCCCGCAACCTAGTCACCATTTGGCGTGAATCTAGGAAAGGTTTCACACGAATCCACCACATTTTCGGCAGTTCTGGGCAGCGATTCGAAACGCCCCAACACTTATCACGGCTCATCCATGCAACCTAGCTCTTAGGTTCTTCAAATCCTCTATGAATTGAGAGTGATTCGAGACATCAGACATCCATCATGAGTTTAAGCTAGTGGGTGAAAGTCTGAGTGAAATTGGGGTTCGAATTACACAAATTGGGCACAGCTGGGGTCTGTTCATGCGTGGGTAATTCGGAGTAGTTCGAGCACCTAAAGCCGAGCCCAACACCATTCGAACGAACATTAAGCTTGGAATCGAGGTGGGGATTTCTTTACTGCTAAATTACTATTATCTTCAACGAATTTAACTAAATTAGTTAGTGCATGTTGATTTTGAGGTTAGAAATCAGTTTAGGTGAGTTAGAATTGATGTACAGAAATTATAAGCATGGTACGGATTTGAGTTAATCATATATTGAGTCAATGCATGGTTGAATGAACCGGTTAAATTGAGAATTTTAAAGTAAACAGAATGTTGTTATTAGGCTGGCATAGCATTAATTGTCACACTTGAAGTCTTTTTGATGCTTAGGGATGCTAGTTGGGCAGTTGAAGTAATTGTGAAATAAACTTAATTATGTCTAAAGGTTATGGCTAAATCAGTTTGGGTATGTCAATAGTCTATTCGTAGTAATTACAGTGAAATACTATGCCTATGGATATTGGTTTGCGAACTAGAAAGCAAATATTGCTTTGAAGTTTCTATTTGCATTAGTTTAGTGCACGTTAAATTCTAAGTTGGCTATTAAGCATCAATGTCATACCTATATGTGATTGCTCCATGTATTATCAGTTTGTGCATGCTAATAATGAACCAAGTTGGTAGTTGGATGGCTTGAGGTAGAATTGCTGAGGAATTTGAGGTTCTTGTGGTCGGTGTTGTGTGAGGAAGGAGCCTGGGTTGTGAATTACCGCAATCGTACGGATTGCGAGGCCCTGCTTAGCTTATTGAGTAGATTCTGCCAAGTTGTGCTATGAAGTGTATGAATGTGCTATTTGTGACCCCTTTTCCCCCTCCTATGTGCTATGTGACATTATGTAGCTAATTCTTGAATATTAGACGTCTGTAAAAAGAGGGTCATTAAAAAGCTTGTTTTCATGATTTCGAATGCTTTTAAGTACTTATCAATTGCCTGCTAGTTCATAAAGATGTTTGTAGCCTAAATTAACCATAAATTGTCGAACGACTCAGGGAGTGACTCAACTGAATAGTCGATAGGTTTAGGAAGTTCAAAGGCGAACTAAAAGTGAGTTTGAAAATGTTTTAAGGCAAGGGTTTGTATGTAACTTCGCCTATGTGTTTAAAAAGGGATTTAAACAATTTGAAAGAGGGGATCTTAAGGTATTAATTATGAAATTTGGCTTAATTTGCATGCTAACCGCTTATTTGAGTTTCGAGTGAGCTTCTAATCACGAGCTGGTAAACTCATTATGATTTTAAGAAGCATTTATGTTGAAGAATTATGAAGAAACCTTGTTTGAATTATAAGCAAGCCAAGTACTTTAAGTTTTGAATGGTAGTAAGTTTAAGAACGTTTTAGGGCATTAGTTTATTTATGCATCCTCCTTTGAATTTTAAACAGGGTTTGAAACGAGCCGAAGACGGCATCTGAGGATTTTATTACGAACCTAGTTTGAATTAAATGCTAATTAAGCACTTTAAGTTCCGAACGAGCTTCGATTTACGAGTTAACAAATTTATTACGTTTATAAGAGGTTTTTAAGCTGAAAACGGAAGAACTATAAACCATTAGAAAGGTTATAGGTTGTTTGTTAGAAAGCAAGACTTTAATAAAGTAAGCAACCGAAAAGACAAATGAAATATGATTTTAAAAGATAAGAAAGTGCTGGGCAATTGGCCAGACCTTGAGGGTGGGAACTGGACGTAAAGATGGTGTGAGCTATTTCCCCCAAAGGTAATATTGGAAGCTACACACAAAGATGGCATGAACTATTCCCGGGAACTGGACTCAAGATGTGACTATCTTGGTGTGAGCTGTTTCCCAGATATATTATGATGTGTGACATGTGATAAAACCTTGAGGGGGATTGGACTCAAGATATGACTATCTCGGTGTAAGCTGTTCCCCCACAGAGGACAATATCGAAGTTAGAGTTGCTCTACTGAGACACGTTTTCGCCAAAAAATTATGTTACGTATACCCCAAGGATAACGTGAGTTGTGAGTGATTAGGGCGAGTGTAGATCTCCCCTAGCCAGCACATTATGATGATTTTATGTTATGAGTATGTTCCTAATAAGTAAGAAAAGCAGTTGGCATTTTGTCATTTTAAGTATTTCAGAAAGAAAGATTTCTAAGGGCAGTTATGAGGCCATGTTAAATAAGATTTGAAAAGCTTATAAGGGTCATTAGAGGACCAATACGAAAGAGATTTCTTTTAAAGATATGAGCCTCAAGAGGCTAAGTGAAGTGTTTTCAAGAAAAGAAAGAAATCTTCTAAACGTGCATATCCTATGTATATTTAGTGAATGAGTTTTCAAGTATATTTTAAATGAAATTTCAAATGAAGTGTGGTTATGTCCTAGTAAGGCATCGAACACTTAAGCTTTTAAATGTGCATAACATATGAAAGAAAGTTCCTTGCCAAGTCTTTCTTACCAATATATGTAATTCAGAAACTTTTAGAAAAGAATATAAGCCTTGAAGAAGTTAATGTGATTTATAAACTATTCTTGGAATATATCATAAGTCACTACATTTTCAGAAGTATATTTGAAAGCATCTCACGTAATCCTTGTCGCTTACTTGAGTATGTGCCTAAAAGCTCATTAGTAGGGAAGTTCGGTCATTAAGGGCCTAGAAATGAGTTTGAGTGGCTATTATGAAGTTTATGGATGGTAATCTTTCCTTGGGGACTATGATTGCCTAATATGATAGTAAGGTATAAATGCGTGATATGTGACTATTATTGGTATTATTGCCTAGAACTGTTTTGGTTTTAAGGGGTCAAGGAATTCTCACTGAGCGTGTGGTTGCTCATCCCATTACTCTTTCCCCTTTTTCCCCAGGTTTGCATTATGACAAGTGGAAGCCAAGTCACTTATGCCAAGATGGAGTTTATCCCTGCTTGTAAGGTGTCATGTGTGCCCAACTAAAGGGGTCTTACATGTTTAACGATATCATGCAACGTATTCCTAAAATTGTAAATGTTTGTGAGCTACATACTTTAGTTCATGTAATACATGATGTTTATGAGTTGCTCTGCATGGCCATGTGAGCCAATCATCTGATTTGTTAGTTGCCTTTTTAGTTAAAATTAGTTACATTTTTTGATGTAAACCCCAGTACTCTGGATGTGTGATCCGCTGAGTTGTATTCTTTTATTTGCTCTTTTATTATTGAATTTTATGGTTTTGGTGTACTCCGAGCTAGTGGCTCGTTGAGATATGGACTCTACGTGTAGCCGTCGAGCTTATTTAGAGTTCTTTCCACATCCGTCAATTGTAAAGATTTATTACAAGGCTTTTAGCCTAGGAAATGGTCACTTTTCAGGCGAAACTCGACCCGTTTCGTCCTAGAAGTTATGTAGGAAGTAAGAAAACATAACGCTCCTACCCTAGGGGCTGGGGGTGTTACACCGAGTTAATTGATATAGTATCCTCTATTATGGAAGTTCAACTTTCATGATCTTCTACCACTTCAATTAATTCTTTTGGGATTGTTTCTTCATTTTCATCGTTAGTAAAGGCAAAGCATCCAAAGGGAAAAGAACAAGACGAGTCATAAGGGAAAGATTTTATCTTATTGAAATAAAAAATGACTATATCTAGTGCAGAATTTGGAGAAACAGAAATTAAAGATAGACTCTTAGACTCTATCCTAACCCCCAAAGTAGGCACTCTTAGATTCTATCCTAACCCCCAAGCTAGACACGTCTAAAGCTATAATGAAATTTTTCCTTGATGCTTAGCCTTCCTAGTCATTTGCAGGCAATTCCTCATGTTTACTTCAATGACGAGTTCTGTAGGGTTGAAACCAGGGTTGGTCATGGTGAAGGATAAGACAGTAACTGGGTCTTCCTTTTTCCTGTACTCTTGCCCAGATAGTATATCGATGATATTTTTATCAGCCAGGTTTGTCCAATCTTTTGTGGATTGGCTTTTTCCCTTCGAGTTTAGTCCCTCTTCCTCCAATAATTGGCGATCACAGAATACTTCTAATCTAAGGACCCAGATTCCCTTATCGTTTACGTAGTGGGCTTCAGGGAAACCATAAAAAGGAAAATTGTTCCCTTCGCGGAGGAATTGACCATTAAGGGTGCACGAATATGACTTTACATTGTCAGCCTTCCAATATCCTTTCTTAATGGTCGATTTTTGTGCTAGCTCTTTTCGTCTGGCCTCAGCTATTTCCTTGAAAGTGGGTTGGTAGCATAGCTCAAACTAGTAGTTTTCTTGCTGGGTTATAGAAAAGGCGGCCGAACCCTATCCTCTTTAGCCTATAGTCTTAGGAAGTATCCCCTTCTTTTAAGAATGGCATTCACAATTAAGTGAGGACCAAAGTCAAAAGGAGCTTGATCCTTTTCTAGGACTACTATTATTTCAAAATTGTACATTTCTTCGTCATCCCGACTGTGCTCTACTTCTAACATTAGCCCTTTGTTGATAATAGTGACACAAAGAAGATTATCCCCTTCAATGGTGACCATTTCTCCTTTTATTCGCATCTTTATCTTATGGGGTAGTGTAAAAAGGATCAAGTAATGTTCATGAAGCCATGGTGTCCTAAGAGCATATTAAAGGTAGCCTAGATGTCCAGAAACTAGAACTTCACATTCTTTTCAATAGGACCTACGCTAATGGGAAGGAGGATAGTTCTGAGGGCTAATCTCTTCGAGTTATCTCATGCTTAGAGATTTATTGAGGGAGTTGACAGCTGACACCCCCTAATTCCCTACCTCTTTGCTGTCCTCCAAGGGCAGACATTTACAGCTAACCCATTGTCAACTAAGGAGAGGGGTACATGCTTCGGAATGCATGTTATAATTAGATAAAAAGCATTATTATCTATTATGCCTCCTAGTGGAAGATCTTCACTGTTGAAGGATACAGTACCGTTATCTATGGTGATTCAGGCTGTTATTTCCTCAGTTGTGGCACCAAATGATAGGTCAGTTTTACTTAGTTCTTCAATTAAAAGTTATATAGGCCACTATGAAGCCATTATAAGCTGCCAAATTGTTAGATTAGCTTTGAGCTTCTTTAACGGCTTTAACACATGGTATTCTTCTTTGATCTCTATCCCCCAGTCTCTTTCCAAGGCCTACTATAGGTCATCTTTGGCCTCATATTATCCAACTTCTATAAGATTCTGGACTTGGTCTTAGTCTTCCTCCACCGGGGAGTTCTCCTTCGCATATTCTCCTTAGAAATCTTCATCGTTGTATTCATCAAGCCAAAACCTTCCCTGAGTTCTGTACACATCTTCTTCATTGATTTCCTAAAGGCCACAAACCTTTGAATGTTGTGAAGGAAGGTAGACCTTAGGCTTTGGTTCACTAATGCTTTTTATGTACACTGAAAGATCCTAATCAATTTTGGGATTCTTGCCGATAGTAAAGATGCTATCATGGTCTCCAAGTCGGTTTTTGCTATTGTTAGGCTTTTGAGCAACCTTGGGTAAAGGTAGTTGTCCTGATTTGAACATCCATTCTAACCTATTCTTAAAGGTCAAACAATTTTGAATGTCATACCTCTGAGCCCGATGATATTTACAATATTTGGTTGGATTGAAGGCCTTTGACTGCCTTGTTGTTTCAGCTTCTGGCTTGATCCTAGGAGATTAATCTGTCCCTTGGCTAGCAAATGCTACAAAGCCTAAGTGTAAATAGTCCCTATGGGGTGTACTCTGTGTAACGGTTTGTTGCATGTATTTCTTTATTGGAAGAAGAACCAAACTTCTTATCCTTATTCTGGTAATTAGCTTTTCCAGCCACTGTAAATTTTATTAGGTGCCTCCGTAGTTATTCTTCCACTAGCATCCCTATATTCCTGAATGTGGAGAAATTCTCGTAGGGTGTAAACTGCAGATGTTGCGTGCACGCGGGCTGCAAGTTCCTAACAAACAACCATACCTGATCGGCTTCTAAGGGTCCCCCATGTCAGTGGCCTTAGCCCTCTATCTCGTAAGGTAGTCAGAGAAACGTTCTTTTCCTTCTTGCTTAATCAACCCTAAATCCCTAGGAGTGATTGGGAGGTCAGCATTGTGCCAATAGTGACATAAAAATTCTCTACAGAGATCCTCTCTGTCCATGACATTTCGTAGGTCCATAGCATTATACCACGTTATGACATCCTTATCGAAGGTCCAAGGGAATATGATGTGAAAATTGTCCTTGTCAATTCCTTTTAGAGTCATGACATAAATAAAGTTTCTCACATAATGATTAGGGTTTTTAGTTCTAAGAAATTTTATGTTTAGCATAGTGAATTTAGGAGGCAATTTCACTTTCAAGATGGAGGTGAATCCTACATAGATGTTAAAGCAATTGTTAAACATGAAGGATTCCTCAAGTAACTGCTCTATACAATCCACTCGTAGATTCGATGGAGGAGTTCTTTTTCCCTCTTCTTTCACCCTCATTGCCTCCAGGTCTCCTTTCTTATCTTCCCCCTCTTCTTAATCGTCAATTTCTTTGCTATAAGGTCCCTTGTTGAGGTTTTAGAGTGCAGAAACCATTATCTCCATCCTCTTGACAATTTCACCCATCTTAGCTTGCAATGTTTCCAACATCTTCATGATTGAGCGATCTCATTATTATTCCTATCCAATGCTATTGGTGTTGGATTGGACTTTAATTTAGATGTGGACCTTATCCTTAGCCTGAAAGGTGGAGTTTCCTCATGTTGGACCTAACATAGAAGTCTCCTACTTTTTGGACTTCACTACATCCTCTTTGTCTTCCCTATCCTGATTGACAAGTTAAAGTGCTAAAAATAGCTCATCTAAATACTTTAACTTAGGAAAGAAGAAACTAAGGACCTTAAATAATCTATGCTAATTTATAAACCTAACTCTAACCCTAAGAGCCCAGAACATCATCTTATGCCGTGAATGCAGACCTTAAGGGACGTGAACTTGACTTGGCCTCCTAATTGGATCTCAGTCGGGTTCAAACCAAACTTAAAGCTTACACCCTTATTGTCACTCTTCACTAGACCCCTATGCATGCACCCTTACAAACTTTACTGCTAAACTGCAATAGATCTTGGTTAGGTTATATTAGGCATAGTATGGAGTCAATTCGACTCCTAAGCACAGACTATCAAATTCGCTGCTTTGTTTTTGTCTTTCTAGGGAACCCATAGCTAGGTCTCCCCTTTTTTTGCTTTTTTTCCCCAAATAGACAATCTGAACAGGAGTCACAACCTATTTGAATTTTGGGTCAAGCATCCTTTTAGGACTCAATTAGCACAAAAGCTACGTTGTTTCCTAGTCCAGTTCCTAGAATCAGTCTTCCCTAATCGAGGCTCTCCTAAGACTCACAGCATCAATGCATAGTCCTTTGAGCTAAGAAAGTTAAATCATACAAAGACACTGTGTATTCCAATCACACACATGAGTTCCAACCTAGATTAGAGTTCCATGTTACAAAGGTTTGGTAAGGTTTAGAGTAGTCCTTCTCAAGACTTGAGTGCTTCTTCATTCATTGGGTGAACAACATTTCTAGAACATTCAGTTGCTTTCTCGTATTGTGAACTAGGAAAGTATGTTGCGAGTGGATGAAATAATTACCTGCCCAGTTGAAATTCGAGTTAACCCATTGAGTGACTAATTACTTTCCTAAGGGGTGATGTAGCGGTTTGACCTAGAGTTATTATTAATCCTCAGCAGACAGCACCTTATAATGCATATATACCTAATACAAGTACCATTAACATAATTTCCCATTCTAAAGTTCAAATCTCACCCTCTTAAAAAAAATGCCTGTAATGGATTCACAATTTAGGGACCACAGACCCCAAGGAGCCTATCTCGGGTGTGACTTCCCTTTGAATGGTCAGACTCATTTGTTAGGTCCTTCATTTTTTAGAAGTAGATTTAATTTGTTTATTATATTTTTTTATAAAGCAGAAACAACCAAAACTGGGTTGTAGGTATGTGGGAAACTAGACCATAGCCCTAACTAAAGAACTTAGTAGGGTTCCCTATCAAGAGCCAAGCCCACGTCCCTAGCCTAGTCTCTTCTAATAGCTTATTCTAGCTTAGTTTTTAGGTAAGTTCAGGCCCTAAATTCTAGCTTTAACATGGCTTGCTACCAAGATTTGAATCCGTTGACCCAATTCTAGAATTGTAGATAGGAGAAAGAAAAGAAAAAAAGAGTATTAAAATTCAGCTGGCAGAGTCGCCAGTGAGTTTTAGGAAAAACTTGCAAACAACTTATACTCTTTAAACTGAACCGCTATCAATATGGACAATTAAAAGGGATGCCAAAAGTGGACAGTTGATACACTTCAAAAAGGTTTTCGAAAGGCCCCTGAGCAATCTCTAGTGTGTGGACAATCTTAATGGCTTAGTCTTGAACCAACAATCTAGATTCGGATTGATTGTATGGCAATGTAATAGTGATGTATATTTTCATATGCATCATTTTCATTCCTCAAGCTCAACTTCAAGGGAGGAAATGACCAAACGAGATCATGCATGGAAACACTTATATTTGGTCCCATTATTTGAGTTCCATGACACAAGACACTTTATGGAGTTTGTTTTGAACTTCAAAGTGCCTTATTCAAAAGGGACTTCCAAATGAGGATCAAGACTACCATGAATTTCAAAGGGAAGTTCCAAGGAAGCAAAGGGAGCCCTAAATCTGGTCAGAATTGCACTAAAACAGTCCAACAGTGCATTGGGCACTTCACCCGGAAATTGACCCGGTTTGGGCCATCTTTTTGAGCAAGCTCCGGAGGGCATAATTTCCTGCACGCTTCACCATATTCAAACTTAAAGAATCAGCTTTCTAACAAGACCAACCACACCCAAATTGGAGTTCATTTGGATGGTCAAATTAGGCCCACAAGCACACGGTATTTTAGCCCAGGACAGTTTGGACAGTCTTCACGCCTTGGGCCATACCTTTTTCTAGACTGGTCCAATTGCAGCAAACTTACATTCCTTGGAAACTAGACATCCTGAGCTTCCCAACAAGCCCAAGATCACCGAATTTGGCTGAGTATTCAGAGAGATATGCCTCCTGGAAGTTGAGGTTGCTGCACGTGTGAATGCGTTAATTACAAAACGTGTGAACATGGTTCTTTCTCTCCCATTTCGGCTTTGAAGCATTGTGTCTCCTCCAAAACTGAGTTCTTTCTCCGCTAACAAGGTCTAAACGTGTGGAATAAAGGGGTGCATGGATCTCCTTTTGCTGCTACCTCTTTTTCACACCTAAAGTCACTAAGAGACACACCTTTTTCATCCTAGGTGCATCCGAATGAAGCAAGCAGCAAAGTGTACTTGTTTTTTTTGTTTTTTCCTTTACATCTTTTCGTGAAATGTTACGTCTTTTCATTATGTAAGGCCTACCCTATATAAAGGCCATAAATTGAGTTGCTTAGGATCAAGTCATTCAAGTAATACAAAGCAAGTTCAAACAAAGAGTGTTTGTTCTCTTCATTATAAAATCCCTAGTTCTATATCTTGAGAGTGGCATCCTCAAGTGGTGTTCTAGGTCCCTCGTTCTCAATTTGGTGGTGATTAATTTCTGTATCCTAGTTGAGTTAAGGAATTGCCCAAGGTTTGGTTTGAGTGGCTCCGGAAGGATTATCTCAAACACAACCTTGAACTATCCTTTTTACTTTTCCTTATTTTCTCAATTATAAAAACCACAAAAATACTTAGTTTGATCATTTGGGTGCTCCTATACATTATTTGGTATCAGAGCCTAGGTTGCCATTTGACCAAGTTTGCAGCCAAACACATTTCCCAAACAAAAAAACACAAAAAAAAACAACCTACAATCAGCCAAACTGTGCAAACCCTGCAGTTCTGGCATACAGCGACTTGGCACGGCCACCCTGTGCGGTACAGCACGCCCGTGCCTCAGCTTTTCTCTAGCTTTTGCATAACAGCCCTCCAGCACGGCCACCTCGTGCCTCCCCAACCGACTGTGCCACCCCATTTCTCCCTAAAACAGCCTTTCTTCTACTCTAAACACCTTACAAAATGTCTTCTAGCCGTACCCCAGAGCGGGTTGACGAGTTGGAAGTGCAAGTAAAATTCCTCCAAACCCAAATTGCCGAACTTATGGAAGAGAAAAAGAGATGGACCCAAAGCCCTTCTCACTCACGCACTCATGTATACTCGGATGAGTCCGAGAGAGAAGAGAGGAGCTATATTGTCAACTCAAGTGATGAAGAAACCCTTAGAAGAAGAAGGCAAGGGAATGGCCTTGGCGACTTTAGAGTCGACATTCCCGAATTTGAAGGCCAAATGGATCCCGATCATTTCCTTGATTGGCTTCAAACCGTGGAACGTGTCTTTGAGTATAAAGAGGTGCCGGATGACAAGAAAGTGAAGCTAGTGGCCCTAAAGCTCCGGAACTACGCTTCCATATGGTGGGCCAACCTTGTGGCCAAGAGAGCGAGAAATGGTAAAGGAAAGATCTGAACATGGGCTAAAACGAAAGAAAACCCCAAGTCCAAGTTCCTTCCTTCACATTATATTCAGGACAACTACTTCAAGCTCCATCACTTAAAGCAAGGCTCCAAGAGTGTTGAGGAGTATACCCGAGAGTTTGAACAACTCCTACTCAAATGTGACTTGAGAAAAGATTATGCCCAAACAATGGTAAGATACCTAAGTGGCTTGGATGAGTTTATTGCTCATGTAATTGAATTGCATCCATATACTTCCTTAGATGACTTGAGTTCTCTTGCTTACAAAGTAGAGCAACAAAAGAAGTCTACAGGAAAGAGCCCTATTTCTAAACTCACTCCTCGGCCTTTCCCCTCTCAAAAGCCTTCCTACTTTCCTCCTAAACCTCAAAACCCCTCACAACGCCAAAACACCCCTCCTGCCACCTCTATACCCTCCACAAAGGTGCCTGCAAAGCCCAATGACAAAATCCGTTACTTTCGATGTCAAGGTCTAGGACATATTGCATCCGAATGTCCTAACAAACGGATAGTGACTCTTGCCGAGTACCGAGCTTCCTTTGAGGAGCCACATGAAGAAGAAGAAGGAGAAGATTGCTTGGTGGAAAATGTGAAAGAAGTTGAAGAAGGCCCTGATGAAGGAGAATTGTTGGTCATTAAAAGAGCCTTGAGTGGTTTTGCCACCCAAGACAACTTAGAACAAAGAGAAGCTATTTTCCATACAAGGTGCACCATTGAAGGGAAGGTATGCTCACTTATTATAGATGGAGTTAGTTGTGCTAATGTTGCCTCCAAGACCATGGTAGACAAGCTCAAGCTCAAAGCCACACCCCATCCTAAGCCTTACACTATCCAATGGTTAAACCGAAGCAAAGGTATGCAAATTTCTACCCGATGCCTCGTCTCTCTCTCCATTGGTAAAAACTACAAAGATAAGCTATGGTGTGATATAGTTCCCATGGATGCTTGTTACATCCTTTTGGGAAGACCTTGGCTATTTGATAGAAGTGTCATCCATGATGGCCGGATGAACACTTATACCTTCCACAAAGACCAAAAGAAAATCACCTTGACCCCCTCTCAAGCCCACCCACTCTCCAAAACCCAAAGACAACCCTCATACGGATGTCTTTCTCACCACCCTTCTCAAGTCCCAACACCATGAGTTTGAACCCTTTAAGGACTTCATACTTATGCAAACCACGCCGGAACCCCCTACCCACTCACACCCCCTACTCACTCCCCTCTTACAATCCTTCCATCATGTGTTCCCACAAGAAATCCCCCACGGTCTCCCTCCACCAAGATCCATCCAGCACAAAATTGACCTTCCCCTCTTCCCCTTTTATCCAACCCATAGCCTTGCTATCCCTCCAAATATGTCCTATGGCCTTTCCCCACAAAGAACCACATTTCACAAGATTGACCCCTTTTATGAGAAGAGCGAAGACCTTTTGAGTTTGAGGACAAACTCCAAACAACCTAGGGAGTATGATGCATATTTTCATATGCATCATTTTCATTCCTCAAGCTCAACTTCAAGGGAGGAAATGACCAAATGAGATCATGCATGGAAACACTTATATTTGGTCCCATTATTTGAGTTCCATGACACAAGACACTTTGTGGAGTTTGTTTTGAACTTCAAAGTGCCTTATTCAAAAGAGACTTCCAAATGGGGATCAAGACTACCATGCATTTCAAAGGGAAGCTCCAAGGAAGCAAAGGGAGCCCAAAATCTGGTCAGAATTGCGCTAAAACAGTCCAACAGTGCATTGGGCACTTTACCCGGAAATTGACCCGGTTTGGGCCATCTTTTTGAGCAAGCTCCGGAGGGCGTAATTTCCTGAACGCTTCACCATATTCAAACCTAAAGAATCAGCTTTCTAACAAGACCAACCACACCCAAATTGGAGTTCATTTGGATGGTCAAATTAGGCCCACAAGCACACGGTATTTTAGCCCAGGACAGTTTGGACAGTCTTCACTCCTTGGGCCATACCTTTTTCTAGACTGGTCCAATTGCAGCAAACTTACATTCCTTGGAAACTAGACATCCTAAGCTTTCCAACAAGCCCAAGATCACCGAATTGGGCTGAGTATTCAGAGAGATATGCCTCCTGGAAGTTGAGGTTGCTGCACGTGTGAATGCGTTAATTACAAAACGTGTGAACATGGTTGTTTCTCTCCCATTTCGGCTTTGAAGCATTGTGTCTCCTCCAAAACTGAGTTCTTTCTCCGCTAACAAGGTCTAAACGTGTGGAATAAAGGGGTGCATGGATCTCCTTTTGCTGCTACCTCTTTTTCACACCTAAAGTCACCAAGAGACACACCTTTTTCATCCTAGGTGCATCCGAATGAAGCAAGCAGCAAAGTGTACTTGTTTTTTTTGTTTTTTCCTTTACATCTTTTCGTGAAATGTTACGTCTTTTCATTATGTAAGGCCTACCCTATATAAAGGCCATAAATTGAGTTGCTTAAGATCAAGTCATTCAAGTAATACAAAGCAAGTTCAAACAAAGAGTGTTTGTTCTCTTCCTTATAAAATCCCTAGTTCTATATGTTGAGAGTGGCATCCTCAAGTGGTGTTCTAGGTTCCTCGTTCTCAACTTGGTGGTGATTAATTTCTGTATCCTAGTTGAGTTAAAGGATTGCCCAAGGTTTGGTTTGAGTGGCTCCGGAAGGATTATCTCAAACACAACCTTGAACTATCCTTTTTTCTTTTCCTTATTTTCTCAATTATAAAAACCACAAAAATACTTAGTTTGATCATTTGGGTGCTCCTATACATTAAATAGGCTGCATCATGTCACGCCCATTGTGATTGACGGCTTTTATTAATCGATGCGGGAAATCAAAACGTAATCATACTACCACACAGTCATATAGCATATTAGAATCATTCATCCATATAAAATCAAATTACCACGTTCACCAAAAGAGGGTAAAATGATAAGCAATTCAAATTATTACAATGGGTGGGGATGAAACTAATTTCATCTTTATCAAACTATAATCAACTAAATTAAACAAAAAGAAATAAATAAAAATTGAAGAAGGTTACAAACAGCGCCCTCAGGATAAGCTAACTAAATCTTCTAGGAACCTAGTATGGTGACGTTTTCTTAAAGTTATGATTGATTTCACTCGCTAAATCATGACACATTCTCCTAGAAAAGAAACCTTAAAGTCTCCTCTATATTTTCTGACGCTTAGTTTGTGATTCCAATGATTATCTTCCAATAAGTAAAGGATCAACCCCCTTCATATAGTGCTTTAGGAGGCCATGTGAATCAATCTGGGAAAAGGAATCCAAGTTCAGCTAAGCTTTATCTAAGCAGGTTGACTTAGTAAACAAAAATTCTAATTAATTAATAAAAATAAAAATTAATCCAATTAGAACTTTACTTAACTAGACGAGGGTTCTATCCAAGACGGGTCTAGTAGGCAGTCTCTTCCACGTGAACCTCTTTATTTTATTACTAGACTTAGTTTTTTTGGGCCCCCAAAGGGCAAATTGCAGTATTATTTTTGAAATCAAGCTATTAAAACTATGATGTTATTTCAGGTGTCTATACCATACAAGATAAGATGAGAGAAACTTGACTTATGTGATTTCATCATATAAGGAGAATGAGCATAGATGCACCAATGCGGAGATGTGAAAAGATCCATCTTTTGTGACATAGAAGGGGTCAAGATAGATTGAGAAAGAGTTGGAGCAAAGTGATTAGGCACAATTTAAAGACTTTAGGATTAACAGATGACGTGGCTTAGGACAGGAAGCTATGGAAATCTAGGATTGAGGTTGTAAACTTAGGTAGCTTGATACTTACCATTTATGTGGATCCCGAGGACACTTAAATTGCTGGTGCTTCGATTAGCCATTACTTTTCATGCATTTTCGATTCTTATGTATACTCATTGTGTGACTTATTATTGCTCATGGTACAA
>JAKOGI010001095.1:130000-147500 GCA_029747015.1 Carnegiea gigantea
TAGCGACTTTACTAAAGATTTAATTCTTTTTATTTTTTATTTTTATTTCTTTTTTGTGTTATTTTTTAGTAAAATAGTTCTAGTCTACGATAATGAAGCTGTCTTGACCAGGAATTGGGCCCTGCTTCGGACTAGAACTCTGCTATTAGATAAGGTATTATGGACCAAGAATCAATTTAGGTTCCTAGATCCAAAAATGGATCCAGTTTCTTTATCTGTCCCTATAAATCTACTAACTTGTGATTTAAAAATAAAAAAATAATAACAAAAAATAATAGTTAGTTTTGAAAATAAATACAAATAAATACTCAACAAGCAAAGTTGAACCATTCTTGGGATACGTACAACCCAGAAAAGGTCCACCGGTGTCATTTGTCCTTATAGTGGGGACTCTATTGGGGGCTTTTCTTAAACTGGGTGAGATTTGAAATTCATTATGGAAAATCATTTTAATTACACATGCACTAGGCATCCTTGCATTGAGGTGCTGCCTTAACTAGATCAATAGCGCTAGCCGACCCTATTATTGCCCATTGTGAGATCAACTTGTTCAGTCGGTGGGTCCACTAGACCTTACTAAACATGTATCGATACACCCATTTGCGACACACGTTCCAGTTCACGTGACGTAGGAAGCAGCCAAAATGTTCCAATCTTGTCACGCACCCCATGGATGATGTAGGAAGCATTTGGGCCGTGGGGGGATTGTTCTTAACCTTACTTGGAACCACCCTTGTAGCTTAGTAGCTTAGCTTAGGCTGCACGCATATGTGTGCTTGAATGTGTTCTCGTATGATTTAAATTTTCCTTAGCCTTAGGGTCTCTGCATTGGTGCTTTAGGTCTTAGGAGAGCCCAGGTTAGGAAAGGTCAAACTTAGTAATTATGGTTATGAACCAGAGCAGCTTCGAGGCCAATTGAGCTCTAAGGAGCTCTTGGCCTCAGGCCTGACTTGCTTGTAACCTTAGTTTAAGGAATAAAAGGCCTTCAAGATTTATTCGAGCTTGAATGAGCATGTTTAGGTGCTATTAAGAAAAAGGTCTATATGATAGTAGAAGTTCCATACTGTTTCAGGAAACCAGCTTGGAGTTCTTTTAGTCTAAGCTTTAGCCAAAATCTAGGAAAAGGGGTAAGAGTCAGTCTCTTAGGCTGATTAAAATCCTAGTCGATACCTTATAGGGAGTTTGTCTGCATTTAATTGAGTTTATTCTTAAGAATAAAATGTAAGAGTTAGGATGTCTATTTCGGCGGCCTAAATAGGAACCCGACTAGCATCCCTAGAACTAGACTATGTTAGACTAAATATGGACCCAGGAGAAAGGGTAAGAGTTAGGAGATTAGTCTCAAGGATCTACTAGGGAACCCAATCAGTATGCTCCAGGCGGGTCCAGTCTGCTCAGCCTACTTTAAAGTCTGTCGTAAGTTGGCATTCATGACATACAGTCAGTACCCTGGGCTCTCAGTATATGGTCTCAGTTTATAGGTCGACGTGGTCCATTTAAGATTTTAGCACATCAGTTGCAATATACATCGGCCCTAAGATTCATGCACTATTAGGCCTCATCACGCGTGGTTCATGAATCCATTTAGGCCTAAAGTGCATAATGCATGCCCTTAGGCCTTCAAAGTCCTAGTCAATTCGAGGTTACACCCAATCATGCATCTTACTCATAATAAGCTTAGTTAGGACCAAGATATATTAAAGTTCATGGTCTATGCATCATATTCTCTACCTCTAGGATCCATGCACGAGTCCACCCAGATCCATCCACATGCTCACACCAGCCCACTCTAGGCAAATAAAACCATAATCATACTTAGGCATAACCTAGGCCTATGAATTATATGAGCTATGCTTAGAGCTAACTAATGCCCATAGATTAGCTTCCTACCCAACATAGGATTCAATTCAAGGTAAGGCCCAATTTTATTTAAAGCAAAAGCTTGAATGCGACTTCTTAACCTTATCCATTCAAGTTTAGCTTAAACCTTCAAGACCGTATCTCCTCAGCAGATCGTAACTCAGTGAATATTTCCTTCAGCCCCATAGCCAATGTTGTTAACGTTTTATTTCTAGTATTCACTCCCCCAAAGCACCGCTTGATTGCTCAAGATGGGGAAGAATCAAAAAGGTACATGAACAAAGCCCACAAACTAAAAAACTTCTCCCGAGAGAAGAGCCCAAGGGAACCCTGCTAGTTGGGTTAAAGTCAAAATCTAAGTCAATGTCTAATACTTCACCAATCGCGATGGTAGGAGATAATGAACTAGCTCAACTCATGATGATGATGCAAAAAGCACAAACAAGACTGGATGAGAGTGAGAAGAAGATGGGACTAATGACCACTACACTACAAACCCTTATTAAGGGCACAAAAATGAAAATGGTCAGAAATCTCGCAATGGAAGAGGGGAAGGTGATAAGAAGAAGGAAGAATAAGATGGAAAAAGCACTCCGTAAATGAATCGACGATTAGATTGGATAGAAACACTACTTGAGGGATCTTCCATGTTCAACCATTAATCTAATGACTATGCAAGATTCACCTCAATCCCAAAAGGGAAATTACCCCCAGAATTCACTATGCCATGCCTCAAGTTCCATGAAACTAAAAATCCTTACCATCATGTAAAGAATTTTCTTAGTACAATGACTTTAAAAGGAACTAATAAGGATATCTTCTATATCATATTTTCTTAGATAATCGACAAGGATGTGATGAGGTGATATGATACTATAGAACCATGAAAAGCATAAGTTGGGATGATCTTCATAAGGAATTTATAAGTTAGTATTCATATAATGTTGACCTATCCATTACATTTAGGGACCTCAAAACAATTTAACAAGAGGAAAAGGAAGGCTTCCTTAACTTTCTTAACGATGGATGGTAAAGGTCACCCATATAGTGGGTCGACTCTGAGAAGTCAATTGAAGGAGGTTGTTTATCAAAAATCTTCAGCCCACTTACAAGCAACATCTAAAGTTTAAGCCATTTGAAAAATTCACAACATTAAGAAATGTTGGCATGCTTATGGAAGAAAAGTTGGAGAGAAAAACACCCATAAAAGCTACTAGCAATTTGAATCTCAACAAATAAGGAAGTGTGTGCTCTAGATTGCTACACCAGATATACCCCTATTGCAATAGCCAACGCTTAAGTACTTAGTTAGGGCAGCAAAGTGATTGGCTTATATGATAGCATTTCAGACCAGGAAAGTAAAAAGTGGACCTGTCTATTTACATCGAGCACAGTTGAATAAAAGGCCAAAATGCCTACACATAAGAGACCTTGAGTTCTGTTGAATTTAGAAGATATGATGTGTCTTAATCCCATGTCATGCTTAGCTTACGCTCATGTTTGAGCCTTAGAGTCATTCACTTTCTTTTCCGTCATGAATCTAAGTATAATGTAGCCTTGATTTATTAATTAAATAATCTCCTCTATTAGTTCCTTTGCATATTCTTATACCTTTCTTTACTAGAATGCTCTTATCTGATGACGATTCCAGGGTTAAAAGAAAAAAAAGGGGCTAGGTTGAGAACCTCATAACTTAAGCTAGGCAAAAGGATAGGAAGAAAACTAAAATTAAAAAAGAGACTAAGGATTTCAATTCATCATCTAAAAAAAAGGAAAGATTAGAAATTTTTTAGTAATAAGTCATGCAGCTTTAGGGGACATGCCTAGGACAGGATCCCTTGTTTCACAACCTACGTTAATACCTTTGTTCAATACGATAAGTTACCGCTTAAAACCCCATAGAGTCATCAAATGAGCTTGTTTTTCCATAACCACATCTGATCTAACCAGGGAATGCAAGTGCGTCATAGGTGACGTCGAAATCAGTGATCAAAATGCAGAAATTATCGATTTATAATAACCTCATCGGCTATGTACACGTGGGAAGCCTTCACGTCGGTTCCCTTCCTCTGACACACTAACCCTAAAGCCTACATATAAGAGTCATCCTAGATGCATGCCTCCTTTAAACGGCATGTTCTTACTCTCGTACTGTAACTAGCCTCATTCATAGTATACATAGGCAACATTGAAAGAGGCTGCGCTACAAAGATTCATCTTCATTGGGTCCTTTGGTCAACAAAGGAAAGAAAAAAAAAGAGAAAAAAAAAGAGTTGCTAGTCTAAAAATCTAAAAAGATAGGCCAGTTAAAAAAAGAGTAGAAATAAAACCTAGTTTTTCAGGACAAAGAAGCATTCCATTGCTTACCACCATCAAATCAGATATGGACAAACTATTCACCCACTTTACCATTCTTCTCAATCATCATAGCCTCTAATCTCATCTCCGTTCCAAAATTTAGGACTCTTTACCTTAAACATGACTACAATTAAAGGGTAGATACTCACTATATATTCTTAACTTTTAATTGAAGCACTCAGCCATCATGTAGGGTAGGGCGCTCCCTTGTGTTTTCCAAAATAATTAGGGCTTCCATCATGATAAATATTTTCCAAGAAGGAGATAACCATATTCTTTATAGTAAATTAAAGGCAACTTTAGGTAGCACCAACAAAACATGTTTGTCTACCATATTTATCAACTAGTAAATATTTCTCAACATGGGAAGGATCACATTTATTTTACTAGAATAGGGATTACTCTAATTAAAACTAGCAGAAGAATCTTCGGCTATCACTATCCTTACAAATTTGGGGCTTCTGTCACAACAAATAGAAATTGGACCTTCTTTGAATAGGAGCCGTTTAATGAAAAATTAAACGGCAGTCCTCCACTAAATAGAAAATTTTCCTATCATGGGTAACTCATACTCTATAACCTAGCCTAGCTCAGTAGTAATTTAACCGTTTATCCCTCGTCCTACTATATTTTGTAGTCAAAGCCATATAACACCATTATGCCTAATATGCCAATTACTTATACCTTAGTTAGGCCTTATGTAATGGACCCCAAACTTACCGTGAGACCTTTACCTACATGCACATGAGGTTCTGTCATCTGAGCACAATTGAGTCCACATAGTCATCTTACATGCATAGTCCAACCTAGGCTACCAATTGCACATATGTCAATACATAGGTCTTTAACTTATTTGCTAGACCTTCGTGGTGATGCTATATAAAGGGAACATAACTCTAGTTAGCCATGAATCTACATCAAAGGTTCTTAAGACGACATCAACAATTGTGACGGAAGACATTTATACTTTGACCCTCACTTTAATCAAGCTTAGTCAAAGTGGGGCTCCAACCTCAAAGCGGGCCTCACGCGAGCATTACCTAAGACATCAACCTTATCAAGTACCCAAGTTTAAGGGGATCTACTCATGGAGGACATCTCATGTTCTTAATCTTAACATAAAAGGATGCCTCACGGTCTAGGACACTTTAGCACTCAGCAGCCCCCCATAAGAAGGAGACGACTTCAATGTCCAAGTGAAAAAAAGGCCAAACTTGAAGATTTGATATCTCGAGGATTAGTCTTCAAGCTTAAACACCAACAATTCACAAGCATCTGGCTACAGGTCTTTCGGCTTACATACCAATAAGATCATAGGGAACGTGCTGACAAGTCTTTAAGTTCAAACACTACTATGTTTATATGCACCTGGCTACAGGTCTTCAAGCTCAAACACCACTAAGTTCTCAGGGATCTAACCATAGATCCTTAGGCATCCACATCACTAAGGTTCATGGCTGGCTCCTATCACAATGGGACATTTCAAGAGTATTGGCTCCCAGTACAATGGGACAATCCAATGACAGGATGGCTGCCAGCAGAATGGGATATTTAACAATTCAAGTCTGGTAGACCAACTAAAGGTCTACTAATTTGGTGATGGGAATAAATTAACAAGTCTGCTGAACCGGTGAAAGGTCCATAAATCTGGCGAAAGAATAAATACAAAAGCCTGCTAGATCAGCGAAAGGTTTGCCAATCCGGTAAAAGAATGAATTCAAGAATCTGTAAGACCGACGAAAGGTCCACTAATATGGCGAAAGGATAAAATTAAGAACCAACTGAATTCGGGCATAATGGGATAACTACTAGCTCTAGACACAATGGGACATCACAAGAAGCATTGTTAGCCTGACATAATGGGACATCATCAGACATTGTCATAGCGAAGGTAGGCGGATGTTGAATCTTAAGTGCTACAATAGCTAAGTTTGGCTATCACATCAGGACATCCGGACAAGTAGCTACGATTGAAGACTGCTACTTTGACCATCACCTTACTCATGCTCGAGCAAAGTGCTAACTATAGACACTAAAAATGGCATCTGTATTTTAATCGTCAATGCTAAAAGTTATGCCTCAACTTATGTAGTAGGGTGGCCTAGCAAAGTAATTAATAAAAATAAGAGTCTAACGGGTGGAATAGGGTCCCAGGAGAGCACGCGAGGAAGCAAGCCCAAGGGGCCAACTCAAGCTAAACCGGCCGGTTCACCAACAAGGAGCCTGGCCAATTTCTTGTACTTTCTCTCACTTCGAAATTGATTTTGCTTAATTAATCCTAATTCTAGTGTGAAGGTGATTAGTGTACCACACGTATTAGTCAAACTCCTAGTTAACTTATCGAACCTATTAAGATTAAATGTAATAAGACTACAAGTTGGTCTCCTTTTCCTAGACTAAGTTAGTTTGCTCAACTGCTATAAAAAGGGGGACAACCTCGAAAGGATATGTTCAAAAAATTGGTATTAATTAGGCATGGAAAAACTAAATTATTAGAGTTGAAAATAGCGAAAGATTTTTTGTAAAACAATTCCAGAAATTAAAGACAAAATCCCATGTGCTTCTTGACAGCATTTAAGGTGATATCTGATTAACCAAAACGAGTAACTTTGTTGGCTTCCTATGTAAATCAGGTGGGTATCCTCAGGGCGAAATTTGTATCTTTCCCTGACTCTTCTACTTAATCTCCCTTTTGTGATTTTTGCTTCAACTCTTTTGTTATTTTTTATTCTAAATTACCAAATACGTAGTGTTTAGGTAGTTTCTCACCTGGTGTAATTGTTTACTTTATTTTAGCTTTTGTTGGACTAAAAATTATGCCTTTTTGCATTGATGTGATTCATACCAATATGTTGCATGGTTGTGTGATAGTGTAATTAAGATTTAATTTCTCATATTGAATCGTAGAGGCCCCCAATGATGATGAGAGGTTGTGTGATGCATCACCATACCATCGTCCTCGAATCTAAATTCTTACTTCTAGCTTAAGGAATCAATATGGTCCCTACATTAGAGATGACGTGAAGGTCTTTCGAAAACCTTATTGAAGCAAAATCAATTGTCCATTTTGGTATCTCTTCTATTATCCTCATCGTTTATGATTTGCTTCAAAAAACTAATTGTGGTTTGTATGTTTTTCCCAAAACTCATTAGCAATCCTAAAAATTGTTCAATTGTTCTAATTTTTTAAATTTTTATCCCTTTTGTATTTTATCTTTTAGCAGAATAGTTTTAAGTTAGGATAGTGAAGCTGTCTTGACCAGGAACTGGCCCTTACATAGGCCGAGGGACCTAGTCGGGTTCCAGGATCAGGTAGGATGCCTTATTCATAGAGTACGTAGTAGCCATTGCCAAGGATCAAGATCATGCAATTGGGCTTGATTCTAGCCTGGAAACCAAGCTAGATTCCTAGATCAGAATATGGATCTTGTTTCCTAATTTGTTCCTGTAAATTTATGACTTCTGATTTCAAGATACAAAGATAATAATAAAAATTAATAGTCAGTTTTAAAAATAAATAAAAATAAATACCCAACAAATAAAGTCGAACCATTCGCGGGGGACTTGCGACTGGGGATAGGTCCCCTCAGGTTGTCGGTCTTTACACTTTTTTATCACTCTCCACTATGAGTATCTTTCCCTAATGCCCCAAAAATTTCCTCTTTCAAATATTGTTATATCTAGGTTTCTGATCCACATTTAATCTCTATTGCAGAGGATGCTCTTACATCTAAGCCAAAGTATTACTTGACAGATCAACTCATAGAAGTTCCTAAAGCCTTGAAAAGGCCATTCAGGCATCTAAATAGAATAAAGGTTGTAGATATCTATCAATGACAAGAACTAAGTAGAGCTAAACTAGAAAAATAGAGCAAGACCTTTAGTATGATCCCTTGAATCTATCTCTCCAAACTAAGGAAATGGAAGCTAGGGCTCACTACTTGAGGATGCTAGATTCTTCTTTATGACTTTTTCAGAAATAGAGCAAAGCATATGGGATTGAAGATGGTGGTTAATGTTTAAGATTTTTCTTTACCAAAATCAAGCTGAGAGAACATGCCTTCTAGGTTTATTCCTTTAAGCTCCGTTTGGTCCTTAGAAAATTTGGTGGAAATAAAAGTTAAAGGAAAAAAATGTGAAGATAAAAAAAGAAGGGAGCAAATGAGTTTTTTTCTCATGTTTGGATTGAGGAAAAAATACAAGAATTTGGAAGAGAAATTTGAATGTTGATGAACTACTTGAATCATGTTGATGTCATCTAAGTAATGTGACATTGGAGGAGGATGGAAATTTTTTTCAAACTTTCCTCACAATTTTATAAGGAAAATTTTATCACTTCTTTCTAACAATTTTTTCACCTAACTTTCTTCCATATTTTTTTTCTTTGTGATTTTCTCTAAACTAAACACAAGAAAAAAGGTAACTTTCCCAAACTTTTTTCTTTCCACCAAATTTTCCGAGGTCCGAATGGAGCCTTATGGATTTTTCAGGCAATATGATTAATGGATTTTATACAATGACCACAGCGGTAGCTGGTCACTATCAGTCTTTTCTCAGTAAGCAACACATGGAGAGATTTGATGTTGATGTTGGTATACTATAAAATGGGTCTACTCATGTAGTGGAACAACTACTTTCACTTCGTGTTGATTTTTCTAATCAAGATATCAAAGATGCCCTCTTGTCCATTACTAATTTGAAATTCCCTAGGCCTAATGGCTATAACAGTGGGTTTTTAAAATATTGTTGGAAAGAAATAGCCTTGTCTTTTGTGCTGTTATGAAAGAATTCTTCGCCACTGAAACATTGATGCATGCAGGTAATACTACTAATCTAGGTGCTTCCACCACAAGCTTCATCCCCATCCATAGCAGCTGATTTCATACCCATTTCTTACTGTAACATACTTTATAAATGCATTTTAAAAATGCTCTGTAAAAGGATTAAAAAGGTGATTCTGGCATAAATCAATCCCAATCAAGGTGAATTGTTAAAGGAAGGGAATTGCTATATAATATTTTACTCACATGTAAATCAAACTTGAGCATGCATTCTAATCTAGCAATGATGGGCACAAACTCTTATTTTGATTTCGTGAAATCATGCCAACCTTGGCATTTTTGCTTTCACAACTTGGCCACTTCTGTGTTCTTCCACAGTCTGTATTGTTTAAAGGACTATTGATCTTTTAGTACCTTAGAATATGTGTCAATGATTTTTTTGGGTCCCATCTTTTTCGCTTAATGTTTTAGTACCCTAAGTTATGACTTTCTGATTTTTTGCTACCTTCAGAAGATCTATTCTAATTTTTTAATTCCTCCCATGCTCTTTTGTTTTCCACTTTGGCCTAAAAATCTTAGAAATTGTAAAAAGATCCCTAAAATTAGGTGGAATATGTAAATAAGCTATTTTTAGTGTTTTGTCAGGAAATATACTTGTTTTAAATGATTGGACTTCTTATAATGACTTTATTGGTACTAGTTATCACAATCTATTACTTATATCTTATATATTATACTTTCTGTGGTTATAGGCCCACTATGCTTAGCAAAATAATCAAAACTTAATTAGAGAGTTTTGACCGTTACTTGAACTTAGTTGGCGCTGGACTCTGGCGTTCCTCTAACTTCCGGTTTACAGAGATTGCTAACCTCAACCCCACCTTTCTTAGATGAGGTGCAGCACAGATCCATTTCGTTTCCAACCTTAGATCGTAGCCACTAATCAAGTTTTATCTATTTTAAAGGATAGTGAGACTTTAATCAAGAAATTACAATATTTAAAGGTTCGATTGAATAACATTCCCTGCTGGAAAACTTCTTTTATTAAAAGTTTGAAAGTGGAAATATTACAATGGAAAGCTTGAACAAGGACCTAAGCTAAGATCATTAGAGATGCTCACTCATGGAGAAATGGAGAATCCCGACTTCCCTTGTGCTCAAGAATGCTAAAATGACCATGTCCCTTCTCAGCACTTGACCTCTCCTTTTATAGAGGGTTAGGGGTACATAGAATGCCTAATGGCTACAGTACATACTGATTTTTCACATGGCTATAGTAGACACTAATGACTATAGTACAGTGCTTTATTTTATTGATCCAACACTTACCAAAATAATACAATAATGGGGCAACCACTTTTCAGAGCTTTTAATAATGACAAAGACTATTCATCATTATTGAGATTCTGCATGCCTTCATCTCCGATATATCTTTCAGACCATCATTATCTAGATAATCATCAAAACCTTCATCTAATTGAAGATTCTCTAGATCCCATTTCTCAAATAATTCCAGAAGATATTCCTTTTCTTTTTCTGATAAGAATTTTCCAGCTCCAACATCAAAGAAATAATCAAAGAAGTCTTCTGAGACTGCTCCTTCCGCCTTTATGTGCTCCTTAAACTCATTGTCATAGGCGAAAGTAGTACTTCCAGAATGCATTATCGTCTTTCCTTGTTCGAATAATGCCCAAGTCTGATGATAAATGCTGTAAAAATGGATGGCTTTTGCTAAAGTGCATCAATAATAAATCCTCCTCACTCTGAAAACCAGTCTTATCATTGATCATAGGGATCATTGTAATCAACAACCTAGATAAGATAATGAACTGGTTTGGCTCGTCCATTTTCATATTCGATTAGCGCACAATGTACCTCCCAATATAGAGGTCTGCTGTAAGGATTTTTTGTTGGACATTTAGGAGATGTAAGAATCTAATGGGCCTTCTTGAACATGCATTGTTAGAATTTGGTTAATGTTGAGAAGAATGGCAACTTTGGATCTGGGATCTCTATAAAGTAAACTATCATTCCGTATTCCCATGCTTTAATGAGATGGTCATTTAGAGGGATTGAGTTGGCTGGAAAACTAACGCCACTAACTCTAGACTTATCAGGAAAATAGATCATTGTACTCCAGGACTCCTAAATATCATAAGAATAGTTATGATAATAATCGATGTAGGCTACATACTACACATTAAACCATTTTTCTTGAACATAAGACTTATTTTTGTTGGATATCATAAGGACATCTAAGGTAATTAACTTGCAACTCTATAAGTGAAAATCTTTAGGCTATTAGGTAGGCAGAAGAAAGTAGACCAAAGCGTGATCTACCTTTTATATCGAATTCTAAGGGGTTGTTCTTTTCGTGGGCCAATTCCAAAATACTAACCTCAACCCACTTCAACCTACTTCAACCTACTTCAACCCATTTCAACCCACTTCAACCTTCCACTGTTTCCACTGTTTTCAATCCACTTCAACCTATTTCAACCCACTTCAACCTACCTCAACCTACTTTAACCCACTTCATCCTTTTACCCACCCCAATTTGCCCACGAAAAGAACAGGCCCTAAGTTATCAATGAGGACTTTACTATAAGGAGAAACCCATTCTAGAATGGCATCTCATTGTGGATCTTCTCCTTTTATGGAAGGGGGTCAGCTTTGATGATCACCATTAGCGAGTTCTCGAGCTAAACTATCTGCCAGAGAGTTCTTCAATCCCTGTATATGTTCAATAGAGAAGGAAAACTAGCTAAGCCATAATTACCAACGAAGGAGTCATCCTTGTGTCTGCATATTTGATAAATTCTTTTTCACAAATCTAAGTATTCCTTTGCAATCAGTTCGAATAAGAAAAGATTTTGGGGCTAAAAAGATTAAGAACTTTTTAATTCCCTTTATGACTGCAAGGATTTCTTTTTCCATCGTGGGATAGTTGTATTCTACCTTATCAAAACTTCCACTGCAATATTTCCAAAGTTTTTCACCTTCTTTGATTTTGAGTACTGTGCTCCAATGCTTATTGCTGGCATCTGTCTCAAGAACTAAATCATCTTCTTCATTAGGTAAATTAAAAACAGGAAGATTTTTGCACATCTTTTTAAAATTCTGAACAATCTTTATATCATTAGTGGCCTATGTCCACTTTACTTCTTTCTTGAGTTTTTACTTCAATGGCTTTCTTAGATTAGCTAAGTTTTTAATGAAATTTAAAGCATAGGTAAGACATCTAAGAAACCTTTCTAGTTGCTTCCTATATTCAATTTTTTCAGGGAAATTTTTTATTTTTTCTAGAATGTGTTTTCGTAGAATGATTTGTCCAACTTTTATTTCTAGACCTAAGAATTCAATTTCTTATTTAGCATAAATGCACTTGCTTTTTCCAAGTATGATACCATGATCAATGCATCTTTAGGTGATGACTAAGACATCATCTTTGTGCTATTCTATGGTTTTGGAAAAGATAAAGATATCATCAATGTAAACTAAACAATAATGATTAAGATCTTTAAAGATATTATCCATTCTTCTTTGAAGTATTTGAGGTGCATTTTTAAGACCAAATGATATTACTATCCATTCATAATGTCCTTGTGATGCACTAAATGCAGTTAAGGGAATGCTTTCCTCATTCATTTTTATCTGCCAATAATCACTTTTGCAATCCATTTTTAGGAACCAAGAAACTCCTTGAATTCTATTAAAAAGAACAGTCTTGTTAGGAATATAGTAACCATCAAAAATAGTACTGTCATTAAGCTTTTTATAATTGATTACCATTCTTACTTTTCCTCTTTTTTCTTCTGCATGATTTCTTACCATGAAAGCGGGACTGTGAGGACTCTTGCTGTTTCTAATTAACCCTTTATCTAGAAGTTCTTTAATTTGTTTATCGAATTCTTAGATATCCTGGTGTGTATACACCATTTGTTTGACTCGAATAATAGTGTTAGGGTTTAATAGATTGATTTTAGAAAATGTTTTATCTTTATCCCAAAACTTTAGTGGATTATCAGAGTAGAGTTCTTTGCATAATTTTTCTTGTTGTTCAACAATCTGCTGTTTAATAAATAAGTCAAGTAATGAAATTGTTAATGCTACCTCTCGTTGTGTCGGCATTACCTTCTCACCACGCTGGCTGCATGTAAATTTAATTTTTTGATGAGTGTAGGCCTTACTTAACTTTTCAATAGGAACTGAGTGGCCATTAATTATGAATATTATCTGATTTATAATGTGTGTGCATGGAGAATATAATCTCTGAAAATTATTTCCAATAATCATATCATGAGTGGGTTAATCAGTAGCCCATAGAACTAGTATAATGTATTGAACTCCTCCTAATTCTATAGATAACCCTTATATTGGTTCATTGTGACTCGTGATGTTATTAACTGCTATCCTCACTTGCAAAGGATTTTTAGCTCTTTTCCATATAAACTTTGGAAATAATGATCTTTTCCCAAAGCATATAGAGCAACCACTATCTATTTAGGCATACAACTTATATTTATTATATCCCTCTAAGCATTCATTTATTGAGATATAAATGCTATTATGATTTGTGTTGGTAACTTCATAGCATATCTTCATAGTCATATTTTTTGACTAATTCATCCTTATAAATTAGCTCACTAATAGTTCTTATTTTGTACCTAATGACCTTTCTTTCTAGACTCATACTCATGTCTACACTGTGTCTTATAGGTTCAAAACTCATTCTACTCTTTCACTGGTCATGCTAGTTGTGTCATCTTCTTTAAGCTCTTCTTTAGTGATGAAGATCCTTCTCCCCAATCTAATCTTAAACTCATGATTCTTAATAGTTAGAGTTTAATAGTGATTTTACCCTCCTCATCAATTTTTATTATATTTTTCTTATTGATCTTTGTCGGGTTGGCAAAGCTAGATATCCATGAACAATCGATTTGTATCTCTTGAGGATTAGACTTGATCCTTTGGATCTTTTGTGCAGGGGTAGGACTTTCAAATTTTTCTGCTTCTATCATTCTCACCGTAGTCTTTGGGTCTATTGTATTATCTAATTTATGGATAATTTTTCAAAATATCCTTAAAGGATATCCGTCTTTTTTCATGTTCATCCCAACTATTTTTATTTTAAGGGATATGAAGTTTTTAGCAAACTCATCCTTTAACTCAGATAATATCTAGGGCTACAATTGAATCCTATGGATCCATTACATAAGTTAGTCTTTGTCCCTATGATAATTTGATTATTGAACTTGGTGCGCCTAATATCACTGAGCAAAGCATAGAGATCAATATCTTTATCATAATATTATAATAGAGTGATTTGAACTTGAACACTTCTAACATGGATATATCTATATTTTCTTTGTTATGCTTAAGGATGTTTTCCTAATTAATGAGATTAACTTCTCCTACATCATACTCACAATTTGATTTCTAAATCTCTTTCCATCATCACACATATGTATTTGCTTTTTAATTGAAAGATGGACTTTTTATAGATCATGTCTTTCTGAATTATAGAAAGAACTCAATCTCCTTTGACTTCTTCGTTATCATTGTCTACAACAAATTCTTCTGCTTAAAGATCATTAAGACTGATTGAGCCTCTTTCCATCATATGACTTGTTTCTTCATGATCACTTTCTTCATATTCATTGTCCATTATAATTTCAACAATCCCTTTGTTGTTACTCAGGGCTAAGTCTAATGCCTCATCTTCACTAAGCTCAATATAATCTAGGCTACCCAATGATTCAATAAGCTTGTTATTCTTTCTATTTTTGCATTCATTAGCATAATGTCCTACTTCTCCGCATGCCCATCATTTGTAGTTGTTTTTCCCTGCAGGATAATAAGTTGCTTTCCTAAAAATTCTACTTTTTTTAGGACTTGGTTTGTTATAATATTCTCTTTTATATTTCTCTCTCCTTTGCTTATTAAGGCTCTTTTTCTTATAAATTTTCTTTTTCATCTCCTTTCAGGTTCTTTTTTCCATTGGTGAGGCAAAATCCCAACAAGTTAGGAATTGCTTCTTAATTTTCTTTTGCTTCTGGAGATCAAAGCATTCATCGTTGACCCATTTTCTTAAATAAGAAATTCTTGAACCAAGAGTATCAATGACATCTGTTTGTTCAAGCCATGCTAAGTATTTTTCATTAATAATGGAATTTATTGGATATGGCAATTTGTCATAGAATTTACCCAAATTAGTTTTATTATGCCCAATTTTGTAATAATATTGACTGAATTCAGCAATATAGTTTTCTAGGTATCTCGTGCCCCATAATTCAATGTTGTTAATCTTTCTTTGCCATTCTCTTACTTTTTCTTCATAATCAAGTTTAGCTCCGATGAATTTGGTTTCAATTTCTTTACATAAATTCCTGAACATACCAGCTGGTGTTTCCATCATTCTTAATGTATTTTTACCGTCTTCACTTAATGAATTGTTCCAGTTAGCTATAGTGCCAGAAAAACTATGTTGGACGTAATTTAGGAAATTGGCAGAAGTCCATGTGGTATTTAAGTTTGAGACACTATCCATGCCTCTTTTTCAATGTTCAAATATTTCTTCTTTATTACAAGCTCCGTCTATGTTTGAGTTGCATCATGTTTGACTAATTGGAGTAAGGCCAATTTTTTCAAAGGTTGTAGTTTTCCTTGGGATGAACCCAAGGAAAATTTGGTTATACTCCTGCTGCAACATACCTGGCCTTAGAAATTAAGTATTTCTTCTTGATGGTTCACCAAATTTTTCAGGTTTAGGAACAATATTGTTAACCAAATTGGTCTCTATTTCTCCTAAGTCGAGTTCTTCTCTGATTTCATTAATCTCATCTTCAACAACCCTTTTACCATATTTTTTTTATCTATTTTTCTTCTAATTTCTTCTAATGATAACACATTAAGATCTTCTAGTTTAATAAGGTTCATTTGTTGATATATTTCTTCTTCTAATAAGATATTACTAGTCGCTTCATTATCATCAGATAAAACATCATATTTATCAATAATTACGCCCATGATCTTGTTTAATTCATCTAGATTCTGTTCTTTCTCAAACATATCCTATAGTTGTTCAAGAGTATACTGCTTATACTCCTTCTTCTTCTTTTTCTGTTTTTTCAACCGATCTTTCACTTGATTTTTCTCCTAAGTCCTTTCGAATTTTTACATCGTGCAAAAGAAATGAAATTTTATTTTTTGGGTTTTGGAAAGGAGATGTATGCTGAAATGGAGTACGAATATTGGAAGTAGCTTTTTCACTATGTCTTACTTCATTAACTAGAGAAAGGTGAATTATCGATATTTACTTCTTAAACTCCTTAACTTCGGTCTTAACTTTAGCTAATTCTGCTTTTAATTCTAAAGTTATATCAGTGATATAGTTTAATTGAGGTGCTATTGGAGAAAGGCCTTCCGGTGAGTGAACAATATGTAAATAATTTGGTCCAGGACAAGCAGGTGATGATTTAAGCATTAATTACGGTTAACTAGCATAATTAATCATTAATTAGCTTGATTATCTTATTATTTTTGGTCACGTGGCACTGATACAAATTGAAAGAGGATCAAAAATACTACTTAATGAGAGGAAATGCACATGCACAAAATAAAAATTTTCGAAAGTAAGTTTCTAAGGATTGGGATAAAAATGCAAACTTTAACAGTTTAGGGACTTAAGAAAAACCGAAGGGTACCCAAAAATTCAATCTGCAAACGTCGAGACACTAAAATATTCGCTCCAAAAACTCAGGCCCTGAAAAATTAATGTTGCGTATGTCGAGGTATGTAAAGATTAACTCCTCATTCTTTAAATGATTGGCATTCATATCCTATAGTATTATACGTCCAAGAGAACTTTTTAAAGCCATAATATTCCATTATCTTTATCAGTTTTGTCATGGTATAGAAGTCAGTGATTTGTGTATTTGCTTTTGTTCTCTTAACTAAAATCCATATAAATTGAATTGGAGTTACTAAGGGCCTGTTTTATTTCGCGTTTAGATACAGCTAATAGATATAAGAAGATTTAAGAAGATGTAAGAGGCTGTAAAGAGATGGAAGGAGTTGTAAGAAGATGTAAGAGGCTGTAAAGAGATGTAAGGAGTTATAAGAAGATGTAAGGAAATGTAAGGAGCTGTAAGAATCCATACGGATAGATGTAAGGAGTTGTTGAATGTTATAAAAAATCTATATGGGATGTAAGAAGATGTAAAAAGATGTAAGGAGATGTAAGAAGATGTAAGGAGGTATAAGAAGATGTAAGAAGATGCAAGGATTATGTTAAGGATGTAAAGAGTTGTAAAGAGATGTAAGAAACTGTAAGGAGATATAAGCTCTTAGCTACATCCTAAAAAACGCAAAATAGAACAGGGCCTAAGTAGATCAGGAAAATCTCATTAAGCACTATGACCTTCAATGAGGTTTCTACCTTTCTTTAAGCCTTTATTATAAATAGCATATGTTGGTTCAATATTAAACCCCCCCGCAAA
>JAKOGI010001095.1:152500-287500 GCA_029747015.1 Carnegiea gigantea
ATGAAGAAACACATCGAGGAGCTTGAGTCCATGCGGGATGTTGAGGAGTTCCATGCGGAGATGCAAGAGGCGGTGAAATCCTTAGCAAGCAATGTCAATACGGAGATCTAAGCTCTTCGGGATGGAGAACTCCAAGCTTGTAAAGCCGAGGAGGTGGCTTGCAAGTCCGAGATTGAGGCGTACAAGGTTGGGTTGAGGCCTTGGAAACCCAACTCAAGGTATGCATGGCCGCGGTGGCCAATGCAAGCAGTGGTGGATTAGGTCAAGTGTCCACTACCCCAAGGTGAATGCGCTCCAAACTCCAACCTACAATGGGGCGAGGAATGCAAGAGAGATAGACAACTTCTTGTCGAAGTTGGAGGCCTACTTTACAGCGGTAGGCACAATGGATGCAGGGCAAAAGGTAAGCCATGCTACTTTCTCTCTTAAATACATAGCCCTCACTTGGTGGCATCGTAGGTGTGACGATATCAATCGAGGGTCCGCTCCCATCACCACTTGGGAGGGATTCAAGAGGAAGCTCAAAGAGCAACTCTATCGTAAGGATGCAGTGAAGGAAGCCAGGGCCAAGTTGAGGTGCCTCCGACACAGGGAGGGCCACCTTCGTGAGTGTGTAAGGGAATTCCAGAAGCTTCTCTTGGAGAACCCAAATATAGGAGAGGAAGATGCCTTATTTGCCTGCCTAGATGGCCTAAGTGGTTGGGCCAAGACCGAGTTGGAAAGGCATGGTGTGCAAGACCTCGCCTCTACAGTTGCCGCCGCCGAGTCACTTAACAAGTACAAGAGAGACTCATCAAAGGGACAAGGTAAGAAGAATAGTGGAAGCGGCAAAGGTGGGAGAGACCGAGACAACTCTCCTAAGAGGGACAAGCCCTCTACGGACAAAGTGAAAGGCAAAAAGACCGACACACCCAAAAAGGATTTATGTTTCCTCTGCAATGGATCACCGGGTCTTTGAATGCCCGAAGAAGGGCAAGCTTGCTGTCATTGTCCAAAAGGAAGAAGAGCAAGAGGAGAAGAAGATTGCTTCCTTCAGGCTACTCAATGCAATCTATGTGAAAGTGGAGAAACAACCTCATGGGCATATGTATGTGGAGACCCTTATCAATGGTAAGCCTCTCCAAGCATTATTGGATGTGGAAGCTAACGCGGTCTATATGGCCAAAGAGCTTGCTGATGAGGTTGGCCTCTCCTACATTAAGGAGGGGGATATGTGAAGGGAGTCAACACTAGGAGCCTCCCCATCCATAGAGTTGCTCGGGGCACCCCTATTCAAATCGGCCAGTAGAAAGGTAAGGTTGATATCACCGTTGCTCCCTTAGATGACAAGAAATTCTATTTGGGCATCGATTTCCTTAATGCGGTGAAGGCGCACTTAGTACCTTACACCGGCACTTTATATATCATGGGGACGGGTAACCTTGTAATGTCCCCGTGAAGAGGGGTATCGATGAAGGCAACATGCTCTCCGCCCTTTAGTTTTCTAAGGGACTCAAGAAGAAGGGACCAACTTTTCTTGCTACTCTCGAGATGGAGGAGGAACGCAAGGAAGTTGAGGCACCTAAGGCCACCCAAGAGGTGCTTGGTGAGTTCAAGGATGTCATGCCTGCCGAGTTACTCAAGAGACTTCCTCTAAGAAGGGAAGTCGACCATGCTATTGAGTTGGAGACAGGGGCTAAGCCACCCGCATTTCCTCCTTACCGTATGGCACCTCCAGAGCTCGAGGAGCTAAGGAGACAATTGAAGAAGCTACTTGATGCCAGTTACATTCATCCCTCTAAATCTCTTTATGGTCCTCCGGTATTATTCCAAAAGAAACATGATAGCTCTCTTCATCTATGCATCGATCATCGGGCCCTCAATAAGGTCACTATCAAGAACAAGTATCCCATCCCTTGAATCGATGACTTGTTTGATCAACTTGGAGATGCACGACATTTTACGAAGCTCGATTTCAGGAGTAGGTACTATCAAGTCTGCATAGCCGAAGGGGATAAGCCAAAGACGGCATGTGTGAGACGTTATGGCTCGTATGAGTTCCTTATCATACCCTTTGGCCTCATAAATGCACCGGACACATTTTGCACCCTCATGAACAAAGTACTTACTCCTTTCGTTGATCGCTTCATGGTTGTTTATCTTGATGACATTGTCATCTATAGCAAGTCCTTGGAGGAGCATTTGGGACACTTGCGAGAAGTGTTCCGACCTTTAAGGGACAACTAACTTTATATAAAGAAAGAAAAGTGCTCCTTTGCATAAGAAGAGGTGCCTTTCCTGGTTCACATCATTGGTAAAGGCAAGCTATGTATGGACCCGACAAAGATCAAGGACATCCTTAAATGGGAGCCACCAACAAAAGTCACGAGATAAGGTCTTTCCTTAGCTTGGTGAACTATTAATGACGGTTCATCAAGGGCTATTCCACTATAGACGCCCCTTTCACCAACTTGTTGAAGAAAGAAAGAGGATGGACATAGAGTCAAGAATGCTAACATACCTTTGATGCCTTGAAGAAGGCCATCACTGAGGAGCCCATTCTCTCTCTCCCCGACCTCAACAAGCCTTTTGAGCTGCACACGGATGCTTCCTACTTCACCATTGGCGGTGTCTTGATGCAAGATGGTCATCCTATTGCTTTTGAGAGCCAGAAGCTTAATGACACCGAGAGGCGATAGACGGTCCAAGAGAAGGAGATGACCACGGTTATACATTATCTCCACACATGGAGGCATTGCTTACTCGGGAGTAAGTTCAAAACCAAGATCGATAATGTTGCCACAAGCTACTTTCAAACTCAAAGGAAGCTTACTCCTAAGTAAGCTTGATGGCAGGACTTCCCAGCGGAGTTTGATTACATCATGGAGTATAAGCCGGGACGTGCCAACCTAGTAGCTGATACTTTGAGTCGCAAGGGTGAACTTGCTAACATTAGTCGAGCTCAAAGCAACTTGCGGGACCGAACCAAGGAGGGACTTCAACATGATTGTCTTGCCCAGACTATCATCCAGCTTGTCAAGGAGGGCAAGACTCGAAGATTTTGGGTGGAAGATGGCTTTATCCTTACCAAGGGCAATTGCATCTATGTTCCTTCATATGACAACCTCCGATGGGAAGTCATGAAGGAGTGTCATGACAGCAAGTGGGCAGGTCATCCGGGCATACACCGCACACTTGCCCTTGTAGGAGAATCCTATTATTGGCCTCACTTGAAGGATGATGTCGAGACCTATGTGAAAACTTGTCTTGTGTATCAACAAGACAAGATAGAGTAAGGAGCACCCACAAGACTTTTAGAGCCTCTCCCCATTCCTGAAAAGCCGTAGGAGAGTATTTCTATGGACTTCATTGTGGGCTTACGCACGTGTGATGGGTGCAACTGGGTGCTTCTCGTGGTGGATTGAAACTCTAAGTACGCCACCTTTATTCTCGCACCTAAGGAATGTTCTGCCGAGCAAGCCGTCCATTTATTCTTCAAACATGTGGTAAAGTATTAGGGCTTGCCTCGGTCCATTGCAAGCGACCGGGACACTCATTTTACCGGTCATTTTTGGACAGAGTTATTGAAGCTCGTGGGTTCTGAGCTCAACTTCTCCACCAGTTTTCACTCGCAGAGTGATGGACAAACCGAAAAGGTCAATGCTCTCTTGGAGCTTTACCTGAGGCACTTTGTGAGTGCAAACCAAAGAGATTAGGCGAAGTTACTGGATGTTACCTAATTCTTCTTTAACTTACAAAAGAGAGAGCCCACGGGCCGGAGTCCATTCGAGATTGTCACGGGACAACAACCATTCATCCTGAGTTCTTTGGCCACAGGCTATAAGGGACCAAGTCCACCCGCCTAGAAGTTTGCCAAGGATTGGAATGACCAAGTAGGGGTGCCACAAGCTTACTTGGAGAAGGCCTCCAAGAAAATGAAGAAGTGGACCGACAAGAAAAGGCACTCAAGAGGGTTCAAAGTAGGAGACCTCGTGCTTGTTAAAATGTACAACCATACGAGGTTAATTAGTCGACATCAGGGCCTCATTCATCGATATGAAGGTCCATTTCCCATCATTAAGAAGGTGGGAGTATAAGCTTATAAGGTAGAATTGCCTCCCAAGATCAAGTACCACCCAGTCTTCCATGTAAGTCTACTCAAGCCTCATTATAAAGACAACATGGATCCGAGTCGAGGCGTCTCTGGCGGCATCGTTGGGAATGAAAGTCCAACATCACAAGGAAGTTGAAGAAGTCTTAGCCGATCGAGTGGTGTATCATTCCAACTAACCACCAACACATGAACTCCTTGTCAAGTGGAAAGGTCTACCTAGGAGCAAGGCTAGTTAGGAGCCCCTTCAACACTTGTGGCAATTCAAGGAGCAGATCCAACAGTTTCAGGATAAGAAGGCAACGAGGATGTTGCCGGAATAAGTGGGGGAGGATGTCATGGTCCTCTTCCGGAGCACTCCAGAATGCCCTGGAATCCTCTAGATTTCTCCGGAGATTATTCTAGTATGTTCCACATGGCTCTAGACTATTCTACACTTGTATAGAATGTAATATATTTGTGTATAGAATTCTGAATACACAATATTAGCTGTTGGATTGAATCAATCTCCACCGTCCATTAAGGACGTGGAAGTGTACAAATACCCCCAAGGGGGTCATTTGCAACCAAGCATTCAAGTGCAATGTACAAGGCATTCTCCCAAATGTTCTCTAAGTTCCCTTTTCAGGGTGGGTGTGCTAAATTAGCCTTTCACAAGTCTAAGTCAAGCATTCTCTAAGGCTTACTAGCAAACAAAGCAAGTGTATCCAAGCAGAGTATGCTAGGCCGCATGGGTCTAACTTTGAGTGACTTTATCAACCCGTGATACTAGGGATATTAGTTTTGCACCACACTAGCCTCGACTAATATTTGTTTTCTTTGACATTAGTGAACCACAAGTAACCAACTGTTATGGTAAAATGGCCCTTTTAGTGCCCATGCTAGACCACCTACCTTAACATTGTGCATCCCCATTTAAAGATTTCTTTAACATGACATACTTTCCTCTAAAACCAACTCACATCAGTCATTGGAACATAATCCCATTAGTCCTTGATAAAATGGTATTTCTTGTGAATCCATCTAATCTAGAGGATATCTTTCTTAAGGGAAATCTCCCAAACAAGCTTTACAATGTGTGAATAAGTCTAAGCCTTAAGATTTTTCAAGCCAATACCTCCATTATGATATGTATAGTACCTTTTTGAAATTAGAGTCTGCTCCTCACAGGTAGTTTCTAGAAAGAGACATTACTTGATTGATGACCTCTTGAGGCAAGATGAAGATTGTAGCCCAAAAGCTATAAATCCCTAGGAGCACTAAATTGATTAGGGTAGCTCCTATAACATATGATACGCTTCTAAGGAGGTCATAACTTGATTTTAACTATTATCTTGGACAAGCCTTTGTACTCTAATTTGCTAAGCTTACTACCTGTTATGGGAATAACCAAGTATATAAAGGAGAACTCCCCTACTGAAAAGCCAATGATAGTTAGAATTTCCTATCTTACTAGGTCAAATGGCTACTAATTGCAATTTAAGAATGACTGTGATTTACTACAAGTCCAGTACATTTAGAAAAACTATCAAAGGCAACCATTATACAAGCAATATATGTTTTATCAACAGTACAAAACAAAAGCAGATCATTAGCAAACATGAGGTGCAAAAGTTTTAATTTTTTGCAAGTTGGGTGAAAGCTAAACTCTGTGCTTGCTAACCTTGTTAAGGAGCCTGGAAAGATATTCCGTAGTAAGCACAAAAGGAGGAAAATGGGTCCGCTTGTCTAAGTCCACAACCTCCTTCAAAGAACTCAAAAGTAACCTCCACTAAGATTGATAGTGAAACTAGTGGTGGTGATACAGGATAAAACCCATTGAAAGTACAATGCTGGAAAGTGTAAACCGTTAAGCATTTCTTTGATAAAACCCTAAAATACAGAGTCAAAAGGCTCAAGTCTATCTTCATGATACACCTATAGGAAATATGCTTTCTATTACGGCCCCTCTCAGGGTAGATGTCTATTAACTTTGGGAGGCCTTAAGGATACCAAAAGTCATGAGTTGTAACATCCACTCAAAGAGAGTGCTATCTTATAAATCCAATACCCTGAAGCAAGACTTTACTTGTCATGAACTTGAAGTTTACTTATTCTAAACCGCATTTTAATTATTTAAAGAAAGTGCTAGTAGTCTTCAAAAAGACTATTAGCAAAACAAAATTGCCTTTTTTATATGACAAGACTTTATATTAACCCGACTTGGTGGTATTACGTTTTCAAAGGCCTTTTGATTGGCATTATTGCTCGTAGCTGCTACTATTGGCGGAGATAAATGTAAATTCAGTGTGCTTGCTTGATACGTTACCTTTCACTAAAAGTCGTGTGGTTACTACTTATTGTATTACGTAAACCTTGATTTTTCTGGATGTAGACTATCCACTAAGCATGTCATAGCTCACCTCCTCTCTTTTTCCCTTTTTCATGGGTCTCAATTATTCTTGAAAGACATATGAAAGTCCTCGATTCACATAAATCGAGTTAAGAGCTCCCATTTGCTTTATAAAATAGGTCATATGTAAGAATATGTTAGTCTATGAGTTTGTAACGTCATTGATTCATAATCTTGACCATACGTAAGTTAAATTCATTGTTAATATAGTGCACATTGTTTAATGGTTGCTCTGAATGGCTGTGTAGGCTGCCATCTGGATAGTCAGTTGCTTTTTATTTGGTTGAAGTCGAGTTGGTTTCAGGATGTAAGCCCCAATTCTCCAGATGTGTTATCCATCGAGTTGTACCTTTTAGTTCTTTCTTTGATTTAATTTTATAGTTTTATATACTCTAGGTTTATGGCTTATAAAGTTGTGATCTCTAGTGTGTAGTCGTCGAACTTGTTTAGATATGTCCTATATGCTTTAATTATTATAGGTACATAATGCAAAGTTATAATTCTAAGCTATGGTCATTTTCTAGTAGGGATAGACAATAGACCGGGTCATGTCGGGTTAGTATGGGTCATTTACGAAGTGGGTCCGGGTCAGGTCATGGTAAATCTGCTTAACAATTTAGGCTAGGTCAAGCCTTTTATATAAACAAATGAGTCAGTTCGGGTCGGCCCATTGGTGACCTGCTTTTGACCCATTTTGAAATGAAATGAACTTGCACAAAAAAGCTTTATATGATAATTATTATTATGTATAAAGCATTAATAATAAATTTAACTAATTATAGCATGTAAATTAGTATGACAAATAGGTTGAAAAAGCAATAGCACATAAAATGGGTCGTTAATAGACCAACCCAGTCTAACCCATTAATATGCATTAATGGGCCAACCCATTATTGACCTGGCCCTTTATTGACCCTGTTTAAAAAGGCTAACCTGTTTAGCCTAATGGGTACCTAGTCCATTACCCACCCCTAGTTTCTAGATAGAACTTTGTTTATTTTATTCTACAATTTTACAAAATCATTAAAAGCTCAAGCGTAGGGATAGGGGTGACAGCTATACACCAAAAATATGATCAAAATACATCATAACAAGCTTCCCAATGAAAGGCCTCAAAAGCTTATTTATAAGTCTCACGAAGCTGCTAAAAGCATTAAACAAACCAAAACACACAACAAGCTACTGATACAACCCATGCTTGGTCTTAAAAGCAGTTTTCCACTCATCACCTTGTTTCATTCTAACATGGTGGTACTCACTCCTAATGTGAATTTTGGAGAAGACCTTAGACGTGCAATTCATCAAGCATATCATCCAATCGAAGAATGAGAAGCCTATACTTGATGGTGATATTATTTATGGCCCTAGAGTCTATACACATACGATAAGTCCCATGCTTCTTAGGTACCAAAAGGGTGGGAACCGAACAAGGACTCAAGCTCTCCCTAATGTTCGCACTCTCAAGTAACTCTTGGACTTACCATTATAATTCCTTTGATTTAGTAGGATTATAATGATAGGTCGGCTTGTTAAGAAAGTAGAGCACCTAATAGGAGATTAATTTGGTGCTCGATTCCTCTCAAGGGAGTGATCGTCAAGGGTAAATCATTAGGAAATACATTCCCCAACTCTTTCAAGAGTGATTAAACTAGAGGTTATATGAGTTTTAATATCTCACTTGTGTTTGATTCTACCGTAAGTAAGCAAATAGGGTCTTGTTCTTACTAATGGCTCTCTCTACCTGTGTCTCACTCATACAAAAGTCTTTCTTACTTCTTGTTGAGTTCGTGAGTATACAACCACAAGAGGGGGGGTGAATTGTGGTGTCTGATTTCCGTGTTGTCAATAACAAACACCCTCACAGTGGTTGTTCTCAAATGACAAACACCCTGATAGCTTGTTTGCACGGGGTGTTCTCAAATATTGCAGATGCGAAAATCACCAGGATAAATGCGGAAAATAAAGCACACACAATTTTTACGTGGAAAACACCTCTAGCCCAACTGAGGTGTGAAAAACCACGACCTACCTCGTGTAGGATTTAACCACTTTCACTAACGGGCTTCACACGTTACAAATGTAACACACCTTGTTACAACTTGCAACCACGTAACCTTCTTCCCAAAGACAGGTTACACCACGTCCAACCTTCGCAAGATTAGACACGTCCAAGTCCACACGACTAGGACACACTCACTCACTTTTCTGATCCAAGATCAGGGTTACAAACACCTTACAGGGGGTGCTTCTCACTAAGCAGATGTAAGGTACAATGAAGATCCTATTATGTCAATGGTTTGAAAACTCAAATCAAACACAGCTTGTCACGGTTTTGCTTTTCAGAATGAAGCTCAAGAATTTTAATGTGAAAACCGAGTTTCCTGATTTTTTCCAGATTTTTCAGAAAGCTGTGTTGCTTCTCTTTTTCAGTCTGAGTTTTTTCTATCTGCTTCTTGGCTTGTCTATGGGAGAGAAAAGCTGCGGTTTTTAAACACAAGGTCCAACAGTCAAAAACCAAAGAATCAGCTAAGTATGGAAAATGATTTGCAAACAGAATATATTCTCCAACTGCTAATGATGAATTTATCCCAAAATATAAGGGATTTTGTTATCTTAAAAGATAACCCTTATCTTCCCATAGCCGTGAAGAGGTTTAAAGAGATTTTCAGCTTTTACCAAATCCGAAAATATAGTCATAGGAATCTTTTGATTTGGCAAATCTCCCAAACCTATTTTCGCAAATCTCCATAATATTTTCAAGAACTATCCTCTCCAGAAAAATAGCAATTTTGAAATTCAAATAAAGTATTCTAGAGATCTTGGCCAACCAAAATGAATTTTCAAAAATAATCGGGTATGGCCACTGCAGTTCAGAAACACCCTAGGTACCCTGTTTGCAGGGTTGTTCGCAACTGGTGTTCTGAAGTACTTTAGCGCAAATACCGATTCAAAAGGTGTTTAAAATGATGTTTTCAATATTGGCATATTAACAAGAGTCTAATTAAATAAAACCTATATACCCAAGACTTCTTGTTTTGAACCAGTCATCTTGTCCGAGATTTGTAGAGCTGCTGTGAACACCAAAGCCACCTTGTTTGCTGGGGTTGTTCTTTGCATTGCTAGAGTTCAGGAACACGCTTTACAATCAACTGTCGAGATGGTGTTCTTGACTTAATATGGAATCACCAAGTAAAACCTGTCTAGAAGACTTGTTCTCACATGTAGCAAACCAGTTAATACAATAAAGATCACAAACACCAGTTAGGCCTGTTTGGAGATCGTGTTCGGAGCAACATTACTTGGACAAATTTTTACACTTGGATTTGTTATCATCAAAACTAAATATAATCAACAAATTCCCCCTTTTTGATGATGACAAACCAAGTGACCATATTGACAAAATTTAAACGCGCTTAACAACGTTTAATGCTGATAGGGGTCCTCTAGGTGCTAGGTTATATCTGGGATCCTCTAGGTGCTAGGTCATATCTGTCCATATGGTCTTATTCCCCCTTTTGGCATCATTAAAAAGCATAAGCAACAGGAGTAATGCAAAAAAAGCAATATAGAGCATAAGGTGCAAGTAGCATTAATAAAGGGATATTGCATTAAAAACATTACAATGCCAAAAACCTGAGATGAGAGGAAACAAGAGAACAGCCTAGAGAATCAGGGAGCAGGGGGTGGTTTCGTTTGCAGAGGAGGGATGCTAGGGGCAAGAGTGGAGAGAAGTGCAAGCAAATCTTCATGGCGTTTGGCCGAGAGAGCTCGTTCCTCAGCAAGAGCAGCCTTGACAACTGAGAGCTCATCCTTGAGGCGAGCATTGTCCTCAAGAACAGCCTCAACCTTGACGGAAGGTTGCCCAGAAACAGGTGGTCGAGGTGGTCGACGACCCTGTTTGGAGACTGACCCTTCGCCAACCTCATAGCCACACCCTAGCAGAGTGTCAATCCCAATCTCATCAATGATTTGGGCCGCCACTCTTCGTGTGAGCACTATCCCAAAGTGCTCAAGCACCCTTGTCAACAGAAACCTATAGCCAAGATCATGTGCCCGGGTGGTGTTCGCAATTCGCTCTATATGGCGAATCATGATTGCAGGGAGGTTTACTGGTTCCTCCCGATCCAGTAGGTCCACCAGACATTAATCGAAGGCATCTGCTGAGTTTCGCCCTTGACCTCGCGGTATTATGTTCTTGATGGTGAACATAAATAGTAGTTGGTGCAGGGAGGTCATTTCACCCTTCTTAACCGAGAGGGGTGTTCTCAGGCCCTGTTTTTGACTAAGGCGTTTGGACACCTCTAAGAACCTGGCTGTTTCCAGGGCAGTTTTGTCTTCCCTCACATACACAGCAAATCCACGAGAATGGATGCCCAGAATGTCACCAAGGGTGGCTGCATCAAAGGAGAAATGGCACTCATTGACAGCACTTGTCACCACCCCATTTGTGACAGAGCAGTTGGCATAGAACTCAGCCAACTCAGGCACAGAACACCCTTGCTGGGTGTTTGCAAACAACTCAAGCCAGCCTTGGGCTCGAAGCTTGTTCAAGAACACCCCCAGACCCTGTTCCTCGAAAAAGCTTACATTCACTACCTTCCCCCTGACGACATTGCGCTTCAGCAACTGCGCATGTTTGTCAGACATAGGAGAGGGAGTGAACTGCTTTGGGCATTTAAGGACAGGAACAGAGGTGGTAGTTTCTGGTAGGGGGGCTGTTCTGGGCTTTCGCTTGAGGGGTGTTTTGGCAGGAGAGGGCTTCACAGCAGGTTTATTGGTTGGTTTTGGAGGAGATTGTTCTTCAGAGGACTCGGAAAACACCGGTGTCCCCTGTTTGAAGGTGGTGTTCTCAGAGTCAGAACTCGAGAACCCTTCAGAAGAAGAAGAAATCTCCTCGATGATAGGAGCAGAGGGTTTGGAGGGACGATGAGAGGATTGAAACGCTAGCCTTGCAGATTTTCGAGAGGGCTTAGAGGATTGAGGAGAAGAGGGAGTTTGAGAGGGTTGAGACCTTGGTTGTGGCCTTGTTCTTGGCGTTCTGCTACGCCTAGCCATGATTTTCACCCTCTTCCTTTTCTCTCCAGTTTGAAAGTCTGGAGTGGAGATTTCAGCCTCAGGGAGAGAATTCTTCTCTAGACTCTCCTCTGACGACTCATTCGACTTCCCTTGGAAGTCGACATGCAGATCCTCCACAAACACACCTTCGACAGAGGCAGCCCCTGTTTCTGTCGCAGTGTCAGAGAACAACCCAGAAGAACAGGGCTCAAAATTAAACCCTTCAGGGGTTTCCAAGAATTGTTCTTGAGACCCCGACTTTGTTCCCTCTGACTCAACTAAAATAGGACAAGCAATTGCCCCTACGAGGAACACCAATTCCCTTCCACATTCAAAGGGAATATCATCCATCCCCATTCCCACTGATTTTAGGGACAAGCGATTCAGGAACTTGAAAGGCTTGTAAAGAATTGGGCGAGGGGGAGCAGGGATTGAGGCTGCAAGAACGAGGGCTTTTGATTGAGAAGAGTTGTTGGAAGCCATTGTTGCTAGAAGAGAGAGATTAGGGTTTAAGGTGTTTGCAGGATGATCGGTTTTTGCTTGAGGGCGAGATGAACGATAGTGCTGAGAGCAGGGCATATAAAGAGAGAGAGAGAGAGAGAGCAGCCGAATCTTTGAGAAGATTTCTTGATTTGCAACGGGTAGGAGCATTAACATCTTGTGCCTTGGGAAGGAAAGAAAACACACCGAGCAACCAAGGGGCGTACCTGTTCTCTGTATTATGCCTGTTCTTTGCCGTCTGATCTGATTCGACTGAATGGCATTAAGACGGCTCCAGTACATCCCCTTATGCTGTACTAAGTAGATAAGAGACAAAAAAAAAAATGCACGCAATTCGGGTGTATGCAATCACATCCGTTATTAATAAAATTTGCAAACAGGGGGAGAGAACAGGGTGTAAAGGTTGATCTTACCAAACCCAGTTCATGTTCTGGAAACAGGTATCTCAGGGTGTTCTCACCAACCCTAGTTCCAGTCTATTTCTTTCAAAATGATCTCTAGCGAGTGCCTTAGTGAATATATCAGCAATTTGATTTTCCGTTGAGCAAAAATTCATAGAGATTAAACCCTTTTCAACATTATCTCTCAAGAAATGATGTCGAATGTCAATATGCTTTGTTCTTTTATGTTGACATGGATTTTTGGCAATGTTAATTGCACTTGTGTTATCACAAAAAATAGGAATGCATCTAATGTCAACACAAAAGTCCTTAAGCTGTTGCCTTATCCACAACAGCTGAGCACAACATGAAGCTGCTGCAACATATTCAGCTTCTGCTGTGGACATGGCAACTGAATGTTGCTTCTTGGTAGCCCAAGATACCAAACAAGGTCCAAGAAAGTGAGCCATACCTGAGGTACTCTTTCTATCAACTAGGAATCCAGCATAGTCAGCGTCAGCATATCCAACAAGATCAAAATTGCAACCTTTAGGATACCATAAAGCTAAATTAGGTGTATGTTTCAAATACCTTAGGATCCGTTTAACAGCCTTAAGATGAGTTTCCTTAGGGTTAGACTGAAAACGGGCACATAAACTAACACTAAAAACAATATCAGGTCTACTAGCGGTTAGGTATAAGAGTGACCCAATCATACCCCTATAGAGTTTCTCCTCAACTGAGGGACTCCCATCATCCATAACCAACTTGGTTGAAGGAGAAATAGGAGTGTCTATGGGTTTGGCTGACTCCATCCCAAAACGCTTAAGTAACTCCTTGATATACTTTTGCTGATGGATCATGGTGCCGTTTGGAGTTTGCTTGATTTGTAAGCCTAAGAAAAAATTAAGCTCACCCATCATGCTCATCTCAAACTCACTCCTCATCATATTTGAAAATTCATTGCATAAATCATGATGAGTTGCACCAAATATAATGTCATCAACATATATTTGGACAATCAAAAAATGTTCCCCCTTAGATTTTAGAAACAAGGTATTGTCTACCTTGCCTCTTCTAAAATCATTTTCAAGTAAAAAACTTGACAACCGTTCATACCAAGCTCTTGGAGCTTGTTTTAAACCATAAAGTGCCTTGTCAAGTTTAAAAACATGATTTGGAAAATCACCATTTTCAAAACCAGGGGGTTGTTTGACATACACCTCTTCTTTAAGGTATCCGTTTAGGAATGCACTTTTAACATCCATTTGATATAGCTTGATTTCCATATGAGCTGCAAAGGCTATTAAGATTCGAATAGCCTCAATTCTAGCAACTGGTGCAAAGGTTTCTTCATAGTCGATCCCTTCTTCTTGATTGTATCCTTGTACAACCAGCCGTGCCTTGTTCCTAGTGACTGTTCCTGACTCATCCAGTTTGTTTCGGAACACCCACTTGGTTCCAATGATTGTTCTCTCTGCAGGTTTAGGTACAAGGTGCCATACTTTGTTTCTCTCAAATTGATGAAGCTCTTCTTGCATAGCCGTGATCCAATCTGAATCTGCAAGAGCTTCATTCACACTTTTTGGCTCAATGTTAGAAAGAAAAGCATAGAAAGCACAAAAATTCTTTAGTTTAGATCTAGTTTGCACTCCAGTATTAATATCTGACAAGATTTGATCAAGAGGGTGCGAACTATGGTGCTTCCATGGTCGTGGAGTAAGAGGATCCACAGACCCATGCTCTACTCTAGTCGTAACATAATGCTTACGATCATCTCCCGAGCCTGTTTCTGCACATGTTTGTAAGTCTATTCCTGAAGAACACGGTTCTGAACAGGGTTCAGCGGTGTTTTCCCCTGTTTGGTGTTCACCTTGCCTGCTGTTCTGAGGAACACCTTTAGGAGTTGTTTTCTCCATGGTGTTCTTACCTCGTTTATCTTGGAACAACACTTCTTTTCGAACAAGACCTAATTCAAGTTCATCTTCCTGTGCATCATTCTCACTCAACACGTTAGATTCATTAAAAAGCACATGCACACTTTCCTCAACACACAAGGTTCTTTTGTTAAAGACTTTGTATGCCTTGCTGTGAGAAGAATAGCCAAGGAATATTGCCTCATCACTCCTAGGGTCAAATTTTCCTAAGGCATCCTTCCCATTATTATGCACAAAACACCTACAACCAAATGTCCTTAGGTGCGTAATATTGGGTTTTCTGCCCTTGAAAAGTTCATAAGGAGTTTTGCTCAAAATGGGTCTGATCATGCATCTATTTATAATGTAACATGAGGTGTTCAATGCTTCTGCCCAGAAATACCTAGGAAGACCACTAGCTATAAGCATTGTTCTGGTCATGTCTTCCAGGGTTCGATTTTTGCGCTCAACCACCCCATTTTGTTGGGGTGTTCTTGGGGCTGAGAAGTTATGATCAACACCATGTTCATTACAATAGTTAATAAAACTTGCATTTTCAAACTCAGTTCCATGATCAGATCTCAAACTAATTAAAGAGTGTCCTACTCTCTTTTCAAACTTTTTGAGAAAGGCAATAAAATTCTCAAAAGTTTCATCTTTGGATGCCAAAAACAAGGTCCAAGTAAATCGAGAGTAATCATCCACTAAAACAAGCACATACTTTTTCCCACCTCTACTGGTTACCCTCATGGGACCACACAAATCAATGTGTAATAATTCTAGAGGCCGAGTAGTGCTTACACATTTTTTCGATTTAAAAGAAGATCTGACTTGTTTGCCTTTTGCACAAGCTTCACATACCTTGTCATCATTAAATTTGATGGAAGGTAGTCCAATAACTAGGTCTTTTGAAACAAGTTTGTTTAACAAGGATAAGCTTGCATGACCTAGTCTCTTGTGCCATAGCATTATATGATCATTTAATGCATTTAAACAAGTCAGATTATTTTGGGGAAGAGTGGAAATACAAACTTTATAAACATTTTGACATCGCTTCCCCCTCAACACAACATCTCCTGTGTCGTCATTCACAACCAAGCAACGTGTTTTTGAAAACAGTACTAGGTTGTTCTTGTCACACAGTTGGGACACACTTAGCAAATTGTGCTTTAACCCATCAACTAAGTGCACATTATCAATTGAGTGGGAGAGAGTTTTACCAATATTACCTATACCGACAATTGTCCCAGACTTGCCGTTTCCAAATGCTACACTCCCACCATTCAGAGCTATAAGTGAGAGAAAGTTTGATCTTTCACCAGTCATGTGCCGTGAACACCCACTATCAACAAACCACAACTGTCTGTTTCCAAGGGTGTTAGTGGGGTTGTTCGTAAGGTTGTTCTCTCTCACTTCAGCCTGCAAAACAAATCACGGGTTAGTTTTGGGAACCCAGATCCACTTGGGTCCCATTCTTTTAGACATGTAAAGCTCATCTTTTCTAATCCAGATTTGTTTCACATACCTTTCATTCTTTTCATTGGCATGTTTTCTTAAAGGGCAAGTGTATCTATAATGACCCGTTTTGCCACAATGAAAGCAAACAATGTTTTCAGGTAATCCCACATACTTTCTGTGAATTGGGTAGACTGTTCGTTTAGGCTTATACCCAAGTCCCTTTTTGTTTTGACTGTGGTGAGTGTTTAACCAATCAAGGGCTTGTGAGGACTCGTTCCAGCGCTTGGTTGTGGTAAGCTCGTTTTCCAGTTTTTCTATATCAGCATGCAAACCTTTGTTCTCCCTGAGTAAGGACTCAACCATTCCTTCTACCTCAAAGAGTTTTTCCTCCATTCGAGAATAATCTCCTTCTTTTATAAAGAGGTTTTCTTTGAGCAAGTTAATATTCTCATGTAAACCGAGGTTTTCATTTTTAAGAATTTCATTTTCAAGTTCTAGGTCACGAACTTCTCTTTTTAGATCAGTACAAGTGTCTATCAAATTATATAGAAGTTCTTCTAAAGTAGCTTTGTTAAGACCATGTACCTTGCTCTTGAGATCTGAGAGGCTGATTGTTGATTCATCATCTGAATCTGAATCACTTTGTGCCATAAGTGCTACGACCCCTTCTTCAGCTTCAGATTCTCCTTCATCCTCAGAGGAATCTCCCCAAGCAGCCAGCATAGCTTTCGAGAATCGCTTGCCCAGATTGTTTACAGGGTGTTTTCGAACCTGTTTTCAAGGGTGTTCGGGTGTCTGATCTTCTCGAAGCAGAGGGCAATTTTTGACTAAGTGATCTGGTTTGCCGCACTTGAAACACCCTGTGAGCTGTTCTTTGGAGGTGTTTCTGGACTTGCTGAAGTCTTTTCTTTTGTTGTTTTCCTTGACCTTTTTGAAGAATTTCTTGAATTTTCTGGACATTAGGGCCATTTCTTCATCTTCAAGGTCAGAGTCAGTGTCCTCATGTGCTTTCAAGGCAAGCCCACGATCCTTCTTTTGCTCCTCTCTTTGCTGTGAGTTCTTTCGGAGTTCATAGGTCTGGAGATTACCAATCAACTCGTCGAGGGTGATCTTGTTCATGTCTTTAGCCTCTTGGATGGCTGTTACTTTGGCCTCCCACGTGCGAGGTAAAATTCTGAGGATTTTCCTCACCAACTCTTCAGTGGTGAAAGATCTTCCCAGGAATTTTAACTCGTTCGTGATGTGGGTGAACCGTGTATACATGTCCATCACAGTTTCATGATCACCCATATCAAACAACTCATATTGTCGCATAAGTAGCTCAATTCTAGATTGTTTAACTTGACTCGTACCTTCATGAGCAACTTGCAGAGCATTCCAGATAGCTTGGGCTGATTCACACTCAGAGATGCGAGTGTATTCATCGGGTCCTAGGCCAAAATATAGAAGCTTTTTGGCCTTGGCATTTTTCTCCATTTTCTTGTAGTCCTCGGCATCAAACTCTATGGATTCCTTGGGAACCTTCTTACCATCTTCAAGCACCTTGGTGGGAACAAGGGGCCCGTTCTTGATGAGCATCCATAATTCATAATCTTCTGCCTGAATATAGTTCTCCATCCTATTCTTCCACCAACTATAATGTTGGCCGTTGAAATAGGGTGGACGAGTAATGGATTGCCCTTCAAGAATTCCTTGTGGGGTACTCATCTTCAGAATCTCTCAAGGTGTTAACCTTTTGTAAGAGAACCTGCTCTGATACCACTTGTTGAGTTCGTGAGTATACAACCACAAGAGGGGGGTGAATTGTGGTGTCTGATTTTCGCGTTGTAAATAACAAACACCCTCACAGAGGTTGTTCTCAAATGACAAACACCGTGATAGCTTGTTTGCACGGGGTGTTCTCAAATATTGCAGATGCGAAAATCACCAGAATAAATGCGAAAAATAAAGCACACACAATTTTTACGTGGAAAACACCTCTAGCCCAACTGAGGTGTGAAAAACCACGACCTACCTCGTGTAGGATTTAACCACTTTCACTAACGGGCTTCACACGTTACAAATGTAACACACCTTGTTACAACTTGCAACCACGTAACCTTCTTCCCAAAGACAGGTTACACCACGTCCAACCTTCGCAAGATTAGATACGTCCAAGTCCACACGACTAGGACACACTCACTCACTTTTCTGATCCCAGATCAGGGTTACAAACACCTTATAGGGGGTACTTCTCACTAAGCAGATGTAAGGTACAATGAAGATCCTATTATGCCAATGGTTTGAAAACTCAAATCAAACACAGCTTGTCACGGTTTTGCTTTTCAGAATGAAGCTCAAGAATTTTAATGTGAAAACCGAGTTTCCTGATTTTTTCCAGATTTTTCAGAAAGCTGTGTTGCTTCTCTTTTTCAGTCTGAGTTTTTTCTATCTGCTTCTTGGCTTGTCTATGGGAGAGAAAAGCTGCGGTTTTTAAACACAAGGTCCAACGGTCAAAAACCAAAGAATCAGCTAAGTATGGAAAATGATTTGCAAACAAAATATATTCTCCAACGGCTAATGATGAATTTATCCCAAAATATAAGGGATTTTGTTATCTTAAAAGATAACCCTTATCTTCCCATAGCCGTGAAGAGGTTTAAAGAGATTTTCAGCTTTTACCAAATCCGAAAATATAGTCATAGGAATCTTTTGATTTGGCAAATCTCCCAAACCTATTTTCGCAAATCTCCATAATATTTTCAAGAACTATCCTCTCCAGAAAAATAGCAATTTTGAAATTCAAAGAAAGTATTCTGGAGATCTTGGCCAACCAAAATGAATTTTCAAAAATAATCGGGTATGGCCACTGCAGTTCAGAAACACCCTAGGCACCCTGTTTGCAGGGTTGTTCGCAACTGGTGTTCTGAAGTACTTTAGCGCAAATACCGATTCAAGAGGTGTTTAAAATGATGTTTTCAATATTGGCATATTAACAAGAGTCTAATTAAATAAAACCTATATACCCAAGACTTCTTGTTTTGAACCAGTCATCTTGTCCGAGATTTGTAGAGCTGCTGTGAACACCAAGGCCACCTTGTTTGCTGGGGTTGTTCTTTGCATTGCTAGAGTTCAGGAACACGCTTTACAATCAACTGTCGAGATGGTGTTCTTGACTTAATATGGAATCACCAAGTAAAACCTGTCTAGAAGACTTGTTCTCACATGTAGCAAACCAGTTAATACAATAAAGATCACAAACACCAGTTAGGCCTGTTTGGAGATCGTGTTCGGAGCAACATTACTTGGACAAATTTTTACACTTGGATTTGTTATCATCAAAACTAAATATAATCAACACTTCTCTTCATCAGTTTCGTTTTGAGAGGCCTGGGTGAGAGCAATAGAGCCAATGTGAGACAACAACCATTATGCTTGAATGCATATGTATTTACACACTTATCATAAATCACATAATTATCGTATAACAAAGGTCTACTAAGAAATAAATGACATGCATACATAAGTAGAACATAACATATCACTTCACCATGATATGGGCCAACTAAGAATGAAATAAGAGCTTATTTAGAAACACTTAGGTCGCTTCCATGCTTCAACCATTGAAGAGTGTAGGGGATTGGATGCACCTTGGTTAGTAGTTAGAGATTGTCAATAAGAGTCAAAAGAAGCCATATTGGTGTAACTTTCATTTTCAATGATGAGCTCATGCTCCTTACCCACAATTATATACCAAACTTCCTTTGACTGGGTTCAGTAGGAACCTCTGTAGTATAAAGTGCCCTTTGGGTCTCCAATAGCTTACTAACATTTTGGGTGATTAAAGTCTTATCTTCATTCTCAAACTCTTGATTACTAGTTTCTTCTTCAAGAAGCTTGGATTTCTTTCAACTCTCTAATAAAGAGTCTTTCTATTTAGGCAATCGACTTAGAAGCCACCATGGCTATGACACTTCAGTCATTTCTTCCCTTTCAAGCACTTCAGGGCCTCATTAGTAATGCTCTTATCATTGTTTAGGGCAATAGTGGGGGTTGGAGTGGTCTTAGTCTTATAGTGAGAAGGAAACCCCTTTGTGGTGATACGACATGATTTATGGAACGGGTAGGGAAAGGCTTTCTACCTTTGAGTTATTTCTCAACTTTAATGGCTAGATTACAAACATCATCAAATGAAAAATAAGATTGCAAGTTTGCCTTGTCAGCAATATTGGGGGATAGACTATTGATGAATTTAGCTATTATAAGCTCGAGCTCCTCATACAATCTAACCCTTATTTAGGGTTGCTCAAACTCCTTAATATACTCTTTTCAATATGCATCTTAAGCTTAGACTAAGCCTTGATTTTGGACTTAACTTCCATTGCTCTATTCCTCTTCAAGTTCTCATAATACAATGTAACACTCGAAATGAGCATGTTTCACTGTTTGTAATTACTATACTAATATTCCTTATTTATAACTTACAAACCCAATAATTGGGACATTACCGTCATCCTAAAAATACAAGGCTTAAGGAAAATTACACTAGAGATGAATAGCTGAGCATAAATCAAACCCATACACATTCAACATCATCGACAACCATGCATGAATAACTAACAGCCACCATAAGGTTTATACATCATAGTAAGGTTGTTCACCATTAAGATTACAGTTTCATCAACTGAAAGTCACCAAATACATCTCTAAAAATATCAGCATAATACATCATTTCTAATATGCCTATGTTGCCTTACTCACTTATCATCTTCAGTAGGTTTGCTAGCAGGTAGGCGGTTCACTAAGCACTTGCCAAAACAAAACATAGCAAACATTTAAAAACGTGAGCCGAAGCCCAATACATCCATTCCTGTATTGTTAAATTATCATTGAAGAATGCGTTGGACCCACTTTGTAATTAGTTTAGTTTAAAATAAGGAATGAGATGAATGTAAAACTGCATTACTAATAATTATCTGATAGTGAACCCTTGTAACTGTCATGAACTGTAGATAGGTATACATCTTCCAAGTCGATCAAGGGACTTAGTCTGAGGCCGCATAGGTAGCTGGACGACAAGTGCACTATACATGGTAATTGACGAGGTCACTAATTAGGTGAAAAATCACTGAATAAATTAATTCATTGATATACTTACCAAAACATTATAACATTAGTGAATACATTCTGACTTCTAAAGATGTAGGCAATGGACTTACCTAGGATGTTTAAATGCAAACTCACTCGATAATATTTATGCATAAAAAGGGAAGAACAACATGCTAGGCCCCGATTCAGTTTCAAAAATGTCATTGTAGATATATGTAGTTAGTACTTAATACTCACTCTCCTAAATGGCAACTTTAATAGAAATTTTTTAAATAATGGCACTCAAAATTTCAATAAATCATTACAAAGAAGTTATATTAAGATAATTTGAAAACTAAATAAATTAAGGCAATTCAACTCAATGTACCATAATTTAGAGCAAAATAGACCAAAGTGAAACAAGGGAGGTTATATTGAAAAGGTTTTAATGGATATAAATGGAATAGGGGGTTTTTGACATTTCTGAGATGAATAATAAAAGGTTTAAGGCCAAGAGGGTATAATTAAGTTTGGGATAGCTCACATTATCCCAGCTAACCCTGATAACTACTGTTTTTAATTCATTACTGTCTGCACTTCTCCCATTTCATTCATTCTCATGTCCATTTAACTTGGTTTTCCAACCCAAGTAAGCTTCTAACAACAATCAAAGTTTGTGATCTCACTAAACTTTACATTTTCTTTACAATAGTCATAATTATTCCCAAAATTTTAATTAAACTCTCAAAATTCATGGCTTCCTTCCTTTCTCTCATAATTCAAGTTAAATGCCTCTTTAAGGGCCAAGAAGCTTTGTTTTCGTCATGTAAGCACCTTATTCCAGCCAGACACTCCAAAAATTATACTATGATTAAATACATTTCCTAATATTTTTCTTTACGAAAACACTAAAATTATTACCGCATACACTACTTTCTTTAGTAAATCAAACAACCTCTTTTAGTTAATTATGGAATCTTCCATAATCCACCAAATTTTAGCAAACTCACAACATAACATTTTCGAAGCCAACAACATATCCAAACCCTAATTTTCCACATAATTTAATCCAAACAACACACTTAATGCCAAAAATTAAACTGAATCATGCATAGTCATAAAACTGTAGGTCATGACCAATTCATATTTGCATTCAAACTCATCCATAATCACCATGAACACCATCACATTCACCCCTAATACTAAAGATTACAAACTAAATCAACACACTTCAAGTTGATTATTTACACATCAAGTTTGCTTGATCACGATTTCTTCCCATTCCTTGCTTGTTTCCATATTCATCCACCCATCATGAAACACCAAACTATCACTAATTTTTATTAACATAATATGATCCATGATCAAATCAATCATAAAACCAAAAATTAAACAAAGTTTAGGTTAGGATTTACCTTACTTGGGTTTGAATATTGAAAGAAGGAAATGGTGTTTGGTGGTAGGCGAGTTGAAGGAGGTGGCCAGAGGTGCTGAAAGGTGGAGGTGGCAAGTAAGTGGAGGCTGGTTGGTGGCAGCAGCCATGGTAGAAGCAGCAGGGGTGAAAACAGCGGAGGGGCAACCGTGGAAAAGAGAGAAGAGGATCAAGAGAAGAGATTAGATTTTACTTGCTTGGGATATTTTGACATGTCTTCTTTTATTGGGTAAATTTATATCGTCAAAAGGTAGCTTTTAGGTAATTACAATTAGGTATAAATAATGTTAATTAGCTAAATCAATTACATCAACTTTTGGGTTTTCTAAACTTAGGCCCAAATGAACCGAGCATTAAATTAGGACACTGTGTTGCGGCAAAATTTTCGCGTAACTAAAAATCAAAACTTGTTAGTGACGTTATGAAAAATAATTTAATTGTTTAAATCATAATTATCAGGGCCTACTATCGATTCATCTAAAATTTTACGATAACTAAAACTCGAATTGCAAAGTGGGGGCCCAAATGAATTTTTCCCAATTGGAATGATTAAATGTAATAAGTAAATACAAGGAAATTAGTAACATGGCTTAATTGAATAAATAAATATGATTTAGGGTTGGGCTATCACAATCTTCCCCGCTTAGAGAGTTTCGGCCTCTAAACTTATGAACTTCATCAAAACAAGCAAGATTACCTAAAATAGGTGTGGCTACTTGGCTTTCATTTCTTCTTAGTTTCCCAAGTGGCTTTTGAGGAGGTATGATTTGACCAAAGTACCTTGACTAAAGATATCTACTTGTTGTGCAGTTGTTTAATCCTGCAGTTTAGTATCTGAATTGCGCTTTCTTCATTCACTAGATCCTCAGTGACTTTAATGGATTTCGTTATGATAGCATAGTTAGAATCTAGAATGTACTTCCTGAGTTGTGAGACATAAAACACGCTATATAGGTGCTCAAGTTCCATAGGAAGATCCAATCAATAAGCCATGGGATTTAACTTTTCAATAATCTCATATGGCCCAATGTATGTAGTGGTTAATTTGCCTCGTACTCCAAACCTTCTTATACCCTTAGTCAGCGAAACCTTCAGAAAACTTTACCGCCTGCCTAAAACTCCAGAGGCCTTCTTTTTTATCAAAAAACTCTTCTATCGTCTCTAGGCAACCCGAATTTGCTCTCGTATGTTCCTTATTGCTTTAAAGATTTCTTGAATCAGTTCGCGGCCCAAAGTCAATGCCTCATCTTAGTCGCTCCAACACAAAGGGATTCTACATTTCCTTCTATATAGAGCCTCAAATGAGGCCTTTTTACTGGTGAACTGGTGACAATTGGTGTAAGAAAATTCCACCAATAGCAAGTCATCTTCCCACTTTCACTGAAACTCCAATACGTAAGCTCTTAACATGTCTTCTAAAATTCGATTCACTCTTTCAGTTTGCCGATGACGAACCCATTGAAATGGAGTCCCACTTCTAAATGGGAATTTCTAATGGTCATGGCTCACTCATGGAACATTGGTGCTCAGCAATAACCTTTTGGCAAATCAGACACTTGTTAACATACTCTACACTCTCTTTCTTCATGTTATTCCACAATAGTATTGCCTCAGGTCTCTGTACATCTTAGTGCCTCCTAAATGCACCAAGTATAGGGGCTATGTGCCTCCTCCAAGATCTCTTTCCTTGACTCCTTATTTTTGGGTACGCACAGGCGATTCTAAAATTGCAAGGTTCCATCTTCATGTACTACAAACCCAGGTGAGTTTCCCTCTCTCAAGATTTTGCTTTATCCTTTAAAGTTCAAGATTACTTTCTTGGGTCATCCGCTATGTAGGGCTGTAAGGTAAGTGCTGACAACTTAACACTTACTTGCCCATGTGACACTAATTGAATACCTAAGTGCTCAAGCTCTCTCAAGAGGTTCAACTTTCTAATTACTATAATGTTCAAGCTCTATTGTGTTTTCCTACTTGGGCCATCTACCACAACATTTGCTTTCTGGGTAATATTGAATTGCAAGTGATAATGTTTAAGCAATTCTAGGTAATGCCTCTATCTCCAATTGAGCTCCTTTTGAGTGAATATATACTTCAAGCTTTGATGGTCTGTAAACATCTTATAACGTACTCTATATAAATAATGTCTCCAAATTTTCAATACAAAAACTACAATTGCTAGCTCCAAAACATGGGAGGTGTAATTCTTTTCATAAGGCTTAAGCTGTCATAAGGCATAAGCTACCACTTTATCTTCTTGTATTAGGACACACCCCAACCCATTTTTCGATGCATCACTGTTGATGGTGTACTCCTTGCCTTTTGCTAGTAAAGTTAGGATTGGGATGATAGTCAATCGCTACCTTAACTCTTGAAATGCTCTTTCACACTTCCCTATCTATTCAAATTTAATGGCTTTCTTCAACAAATTAGTTAAAGGAGAGGCTATCTTTGAAAAATCCTTCACAAACATCTGATAATAGCCAGCTGAGCCCAAGAAACTTCTAATTTTCGTGACATTGGTGGACCTTGGCCACTCTATAATTACTTTCAACTTCTACAGATCTACTTTAATCCCTTCCTTTAAAACGAGATGTCCCAAAAATACCAGTTCTTCTAGCCAAAATTCACACTTCTTCAAGTTGCCATATAATTGGTGTTGCCTCAAGGTCTGCAACACTGTCCTTAATGAACAGTATGTTCATCTTTGTCCTTGGAGTATATCAAGATGTTATCTTTGAACAGCACCACAAACTTATCTAAATAGGGTCTGAAAACTTTGTTCATGAGATCCATAAAAGTCGTTGGCGTGTTAGTCAAGCCAAAGGGCATCACCATAAACTCATATGATTATATCTGGTCCTAAATACGGTTTTGGGGATGTCTTCATGTTTAATACTAAGCTAATGGTATCCAGACCCCAAATCAATCTTGGAAAAGACTCATGCTCCTTATAGTTGATTAAATAAATCATCTACTCGGGGTAAAGGGTATTTGTTTTTTATGGTGATCTTGTTCACTTCTCTATAATCAATACACAACCCCCAGGTTCCATCTTTCTTCTTTACAAATAAAACTGGGGCAGCCCATGGTGACACACTCATTTCAATAAATCCCTTCTTTAATAGCTCATCTAGCTAAATCTTTAGTTCTCTAATCTCTCTTAGAGCCATATAGTATAGGGCATTAGAGATGGGTTTGTTACCAGGGACTAGTTCAATCTCAAAATCATTTTCTCTTTGAGGGGCAAATCTTGGCAACAATTCGGGAAAAACATCTCTAAATTCCTAAACCACATAAATATCTTCTGCTTTTTCTTCCTTTCCTTTAGTGCCAATGGCATGGCACCAATGCCTAATACATCCTTAACATGATGGTCTACTTGCTTTCATAGAGAAAATTATAGGACATGGTTTTTCCTCTCTTTACTAATAAAAACATACTTCTCCCTCACTTTCATACCTCAAAATCACCTTACGGTCCTCACAATCAATCTTAGCCTCATAAGTACACAACTAATTCATCCCCAAAGTGATATCAGAGTCTGAAAAATCAAATTGAATCAAATCTCTAGGAAATGTGGTTCCACCAATAGTAATAAGGACATATTTATCGGGGATATGACACTCAAATATGGAGTCATTAGATAACTTGATTCTACAATTGGTCGCTGTCTTCATATTCTCAAGGTTCAATTGTATGGCAGAGCGCGTAGATATAAATAAATGAGTAGCACCCTAATCAAACAATGCACAAAATTGCTTTGAATTTAAAAAGAGACTTCTAGGATCTACCATACCCGAGGTGGCAGCTTACTTCTTGCTCATCACATATGCCCTTCCTACCACTGCAGGCCTTAGAGGTGGGGGCCCTTGGCGAGATAGGGCTAAGGGTTTTACAGCACCCTTATCTATAGCCTTCAGTCTTCGGGGACAGACATCTATGAGATGCTCCAGGCTTCCATACCACATACATTTATTAATTCCTACTCGACATTTAGGAGTGGTGTGGTTAGTTTATCAACATTTCCCCTAAGGCTTTATTGGACCTACAGGACGACTCTTAGTAGGAGATGAAGTAAGCTTCTTCTGGTTTATGCTCTTACTCAGGGTTCCCTACTCAATCCCTTTCCTCTTTTGATTTATTGTGTTTAGGGCCCTCAACTTAATCTTCACTCACTCCACATCAGCTGCTCGCTCATATAACTCCTGGTAGATCAAGATTGGTTGACTAAGGCACAACCCTGGATTGTCATGTAAAATTACTGGCATATTGTAGTACCGTCATACTTCCACCTATTCTCAGCTCCATAAATTCCTTTTCTTTTAGCTGTTGAACCACAACTGGGTAAAATTTAGCTCTTCATTCTTCCAAGAATTTAGTTCAAGTGAATTCAGGTCCTAGCAGCCTATTCTCCATAGTGTTCCACTAAATGTCAGCTACCCTTCTTAGGTAAAACGTCCTAATGTTCACCCTTTTCTCATCTGGAACCCCTACTACTGTAAAACTTTTCTCCATTCTTCTAATCCATTCCACGAGCTGCCCTAGGTCATACTTTTCATGATAATCTTTAGGGTTATATCGTGCTACCCTAACTGCTAGTTTATTATCTTTAGGAGGCTTTCGACAGGTACTGGGAGAATCTATTTCATCAATTCAGAAACCAAGGTCGACCAGTAGTTAGGATCCCCAATATTATTAGCTAACTTAGGGGGAATATGGGCATTCCACTAAGGTTTTGCACGAACCTAGACATTTGAAGACATATTAAACAGAGTAATTCAATCACTTAGCTACAAATAACATATAGGATAAATATACACAACAGATACAGAATAGCCTGATTCAAATATGTTTAAAACATAAACTAACGCGTCATTACATCATTACCATAACTGCTTGTTTACGTACATGTACATGATTCAACAAAAGAATGTCGCATCTGGCTAACTAACTAAGGTTAGCCCTTCTTCTCCCTCCTAACCAAAATGCTACATAGCCCTAACAATCTAAGCCCGCCACAAGCCCAGAAAGAAAGCGGGACTAGTGAATATAGCCAGAAGGATCCATCCACTAATATACAATGACATCTCTTACACCAAATACATGTATCCAACTGACTGTGCTATATACACATTGGACCCAAAATATAACTGATCTGAAAAGTCAACACCTAACTAAACTAGCGATCTCTAGATCGATCATAGTCTAGGTCGGACTCGTCCTCAAGCTCCTTGCCCGAGTCAAAGTTGCTATCGGATGCATTTGGCTATGTCTCCTCAACATCATCATCAATCTGATGCTACTCGAACTCCAAGTCCTCCTTTGTATCCTCGTCTGGGTCCTCCATGAGCTCGTCATTAAAGCTAATCCCCACTATCTCTAGTGTGTCAGGGGTATGCACGACCATGTGAGCCTCCCCATACCCCAATAACATTGGATGTCAGGTATCGAGCGCCCGGTACCGTTAGAGAGGGTGGTCCCTAAGCAGGTGCAGGTGGTGCAGGCGGGGGAAGTGCATGGTGCAAAGGAAATACACGATGGAAAGTCTCCATGGTAATCCCCCTCCCCTCAAATTCCTCTCTGAGCAACAACTCTGTAGTGATGGTAGCCCAACCCCCCTGTAGCTGAAACCTAGGTTTGCCCCACCAACGGTGCCCTAGTCATCATGAAATCATGATAATGGATCCTAAGCTTAAGCCATAGAGCAACCGTAGGTAAGGACCACAACAGCCTGCATGCACGGACCGTAATACTATGAACCTTAGAAAAGGGGTCATGTACGTGAGCTATCACACTAGCATGTGAAAAAGAGATGTGGGCGGCCACAAATGTACCCGACATCATGTTTATTGCATATGGATCCGTCTAACAAGGAAAACATAAATGAAGAGCATGTTAGAGACACACAGACTCTTTCATTACTACGAATCTCTGATGATAGAATAATAACCTGTGACGGCCCTAACTATTAGGGTTAGGAGTATCAACGATATCTTAATTCCTACTTAATTCTGGGGCAAAACGGATAGAGTTTTACCTAAATATGAGCTAAAATTGGGCTTGTAGCCTTATAATAAGTTCCTGCATTCAATAAATGCATAATATATATCCATAACTTAACAGCTTCACGCCGGAGATCACAACTTTATGGGCCACACACCCAGAGTATACCAAGAATAGCGCTCCATAAATAAAAAGAAAATTAGAATACAGCTCAACAGATCACACATCCGGAGTACTGGGGTTTATATCCCAAAAAAAAATGAACAACTCCAGCTAAAAGATGACTTGCAATTAAGATGGTTGGCTTACATAACCGTATAGAGCAAATCTTAGACAATATGCACTACCTGGCTTCAGTAATTAGCTTACATGTACTCAAGAACTTAAATTACAAAACAATATGTTACTAAGCTCACAATTTAACATACCAAAGCATATAAGTCTACTTCTAGGGCAGCAAAGTAGACTCCACCTCGACTTACATGAACTGACTTCTACCTGTCATCTTAGGAACCTGGGGAGAAGGGAAAAGATAGGGGCATGAGCTATCACTTGCTCAGTGAATGATTCCCAACTCCCTGAAAACAAAATAGTTACACATCATACTTTAGGTAGCACATATATAGAATTTGATATATAATATCATATAATAAGCATGTAGGGTCTTCCACATTTGTCATCACCTCAATGACCCCTCTAGTGCAATGGTAACCGTGTTCTCCTTCTATTTCACGCACAAGGTACCTAACTTGTTTATCATAGGTCTTCTGTAGCTTATTAGCGGTAACCCCATCTTACATCAACATGACATTAGATAACACAAAAGGCTCATGATAAGCTATTTTAGGCAACAATTAGGTATTGGATGCAATCGAACACTTAATCCACATATGAACACCCATCATCAAGGAATTTAAACGAAGTCACCAAGTGAGACTAAAGCATATCGTTTGAAACAATTAAAATTCTTTTAAAACCATCGTTATGCACTTGTCAGATGATTAGAACTCAATAAAAACTCCTTTTGAGAAGATATGCACCCTTTTAAAATCTTTACAGTAATATCACCCTCGAGTGAGCCATTTATATCACTTATCATGTTCAAAATCATTTTTTATAAGGCATTGGAATCTCACATTTGTGCTGGGTACGGGTGAGGAAGTCACTCATAATTCATCATACCAGTTAGATCGTCACATACATTTTGTATAATCCCTTGGGAAATTAGTGGACTATTACCCTCGTCAGGGTCTTCTAGGGTTCCCACTTCTGGCTCTATCTCCCTAGGCATTAGGGTACCTGCAAACCGAGTGTGCTCCCTAATCGTTTGTTTAAGCATTTAGCACATTCTCCTAGCCCAAAACAGTTTAGTTGCATTTCACATTAGATGTACTTGCATTATAACTTTTATTGTATTATAAACAATGGCATTTTCATTCTCATGAGGCTAAAAGCCTTAATGATTTCATATCGAAGCATAAAACCACTCATTTGGTAAGTGGTCATATCATCATTCACTTATCAAGAAATGTGGCATTGAAACCCATTTTGGAAGTTAACAGTTGCATTGACACATAAATATTTCGATTTCTTTGCATTTTAGATGCAAGAGTCATTTCACACACATTTTGTCTCAAAACTCTCATTGCACCATGGCAATGGCACTTTCATTCTCATGAAGTCTAAATGCTTTAATAGGGTGATTTAACTTTTGAAAAGCATTCAGCCAGTCATCTTGTAAAATTATGCTTCTAAATGAGTTAATGGCTAAATACGCATTCATTTTTCAAAGGAAATGTCATTAAAACTTGTCTTAAAAGCTTACATGCCTATAACTCATTCATAGCTTATTTTGCTTAAAAGTATCCTTGTCCAACGAATGGACTACAGACATTACTAATCACATAACTCAACATGCTTGTCATATCATAGTGGTTCACATACATACTTATTAACGCACACCTTTAAGTGTAACAGAAACATATTCATTGATAATTCGTACTATTTCCAACCTAATGGCCCATGTAAGTAACCTTGAGAAATACTAAGGGGTCAGTAAACATTCAAGTCATTTCTTAAGCAGTTAGGGTGTTGTTTTAGTCACGGTAATGAACAAACTACTCCTAAACCAACTGCTTGAAGAATTTAATTACTCAAAAGCATTAATGCTAGAATGGTAGCATATCCTTAATAGTGAATCAACTGGCCTTTAATCAAACTGACTCCTATTTCACAAATTATTTAACGTGAGACCCTTAAACACGAATAGGAAACTTAAACAGCTAAGGTCATAACACTTGGACATAGAACTCGGTCTTGATATACACACATAGCACATACAAGTCATAGGCTAACAAAATCACAATCTTGATTTAGCAGCACGCAATCGAAGGCTCAAAGCATTCGACATCTACATATTACCCATGAAGATACTCGAAACAAGTTCAATATTTATGCAAGCACGTTTTAGCACATCTTAACACTTTCGTAATTTACCAGTTTAAAACACTCGACCCGAACTCCTTCTTCACAGCAACAACCACAACAATCCTCAAAACCATCTCAATTCCACACAAATGAGTCACCGACTGCTTGTAATTTCTGAACTCGTCATAGTTTTAACCTAACTACTGAATCAGCTATCACAAATATCAGCTATCACAAATATTGCAAAAGCATTTGTAAATTAGTAGTAGGTTTAGGGATCAGTAACCACCCACCTTGACACTAAGCTTTGGACCCAAATCATGGGCTAATTGGGCAAATTGAAGCGAAATATCGGGTCTCCTAATCTCCTCTTCGTTGTTATCCCAAGCCTTGCGGTTGATTCTACTTGCATGCCCCCTTTTCTCGCTCTCTTGCCCTTCAAGTAAGGCCACCAATAGTGGTGGTGGTGGTGGGGGGTAGGGTTTGGTTCGGGTTGGTTTCGCATGGTTCAAATCGCCCCTCTACTCCTGAGGCGCCACACACTGCTCCACCTCCAGAATGAGACCGTCAAGCAGTTGCTGAACTGCCGGAACAATGGCAACCATCGCGAACCCTAGCCATTTGAAGCCTCCTTCTCTCTCATTGCCTGCGCATAAGCCCGCGACCCAGTCGCTGCTCCTAGTGCCGGCCACCTTGGCCACCAAAATCGCACCCAGTCGTGATGCCTCAAGTTCCTTATCACTTTCCCTCGATATGTCTCTCTGTTCTTGGGTTCAAGCATCACAGAGCTGTTTTTGCAAACGGGGTGGTTGCTGATGTGGCGCGTGCCACCTGGCGCCCCCTTCTCTCTTTCTCTCACTTAATCTCTCTTTTCCTCTCTCTTGTGTTGTTTACCGAGAAGGAGTTGCAGGGAACCGAGAAGGAGAGCCCCCCGTTCATGACTTTTTAAGAAAAGGAAAGGGGCTTCGGCCCCTTTTTAGCCTTTTTCTTTCCTCTTTTTTTTTTGTTTGTTATTGTTTTAGTCTCACTTGATGAACCGATCTCGATGCTAATTGGTCTAGTCTCGTTTAATCTCAACCTCGAACTTTTCTCACTCAACTTACCAATTTTGCATAATCATGTCTTGGCTACCTAATTAACGAATTCACTAATTTTACATAATTACATATTAAGTCAAGAAAATTAACAAAGTCACTCCGTATAAATATTACACACAATTAACTCGTAAACAAATAGTGTAACATTGTCTACTAAATTAAACATAATTAATGAAAAAACTAATCCAAATAGTTAGCTTGAGTTAAGAATCTCGAGCATTACATTCTCCCCCCTTAAAAGAATTTCATCCTCGAAGTTCCCAAGCTCACAGTTCAGTCAAACACATAATGCTCACACATATACTATGATCTACACGATTTGCACTAGGATCTAAAATTTTCATTTTGTAACCAACTATGTCTTTTAAATCGAAAAAAAAAAGGCTTATCGTATCCAGTATCCTCCTCGCCAATTCTCTTCAAGCATCTACTCACTCTATTTAGGTACTAAGGGAAAACGCGTAGAAGAGGGCAAATAAGTTAGCGTAGAAAACCATATTAAGCTTATTTTAAAATGAACACCAACCCTGAATTATGTAGACACTATATGCACGGTGAACAACAACTCTGTGTATATGCATCGTTATGAATCGGCAGCTAAAGGTATGACAATTGGGTCGTAAGATCTCAAGGTCTTATACAGGTACTTTATTTCTAAAACATGAATTCAAATCACCTTTAAGATCAAAATAGTTAACTGGAGACTCCTATAAGACACTAGAGTAATAAGGGCATCGTATAACATCACGTAGCATCACTTTAGTATAATGACATCATATAGAATCAACAAGTTAGCATTCTCAAGCCCGAGAATCATAAGCAACATGAACTCCTCCAACATGTATATAGCAAGCAATTTATAAGAGGGAAATATACGCAACTGGCACTCCAATGTTAATGCATCGACCCTCTCTAATTTTTAGGCCTTTCATTCATAGCAACTTATACAAGATATGTCAAGGTCGTATGAAAGCGGTTAGCTTAACCAGGTTCATTCGAAAGCATGAAGACATCAAATCACTCTCAGGTTAAATCAATCATCGAGGAAGCTGCTACATCACATCAAAGTAGTGGAGACATCAATTACATTAACTTAATCACAATGGTTTACCTAATGTAAAGCTTTACCCTCAAGCTTCCATATGGAATTGGTTTCTCTCAAAGTCATGAAGCCATACAGGTAAATTGAAATTGACATGCACATGTCACAGTGAGGATGTCACAAGTACATACCACTACATAGTGAAACTATACCAAAACACTTCCATCAAACACTTTACCTTCTACATTCCACAACTTTAAGGACTAGGTGATACAGTAATGGCTTGCATATGACCATAAGTACACCTATACATCATCGTGTCACATGAAGCATATAGGCATTTATGTATCCAAATAGAGGTTAGCCCTAAATGCGAGGTACTAGTATGTTATCCTTAGTAAACATACGATATGCAATGGTGAGCACATGCGAATGCAAATTCTGATAGTCACTAGGTCGGGTATTAAATGTATGCGCAGCCAGCCACTTAAGCCATGCCATGAAGCAATAGGAGTCATGTGATGCAAGTAACACCCCAATGGTCTTATGACCCTATAAGCCACATATATTAGACTGTGCATCTAACTCAACTGCATCTGATACAGGCTCAAAATAGGTACTAAGAAGCGTATGCACTCAACAGTTCATTCACACAACTAGTCAGTGACCCAACTTATATGAAGCATTAATGATTGTGTATAATAGACATGAGTATCTATATTTATGCTGACATGACCTTGGCTGCTCTACCATACGACCTTTCTTACACATGAGGTATACCCTTCTATAGATGTGAATACATACAAATGTAACTCTATTGTCATCTAGTCACGCATTACATACATTGTGTTCAATTACTCTAACCATAACATGAGAAAATAGAATTCATTCACTGTAAATGATGATTCAAGAGTCATGTTGTGCAACTAACCACATAAATCAAATCGCTCAGCTAATACAATCATATGTTTAATCAAGTTCAAGCCAAGCCATCATCGAAAACTCATTTTGTTAGCATTTGACCATAGACACATCAATGGCCACTTACAACAATCCTAACTATAGGTACTCCCATAGCTTCACGTAGCACATGATGTCGTAATCATTCCTTAAGACATGAAAACTTGCGGGATTGTCACATAGGGAAAACACCTAGACGTGTATACATGCGTGCAATCCCATTTGCAACCTGTGATCAACAGTATGCCGTGAAGATCGTCCAAATTTAGGAGAGATTGGCGACTAATGGGCTATGATCGTTTTGAGTATGGTCGACATTAATGGTCTCATAGGTATGCATTGAGGTCTTATGAGACACGCCTATCCCATAAGTGATTATAGAAGTCTTACTGCATAGGTCACTCACCTTAGTAGGAATCGTTTATTATGTACAATTCTAAAGTCTGCTAGGTTCTCCTTCCCTTGTGCTTTCTAGGTGTAATAGGGTTCATTCCAGCTAAGACATTATCACCCTACATCACAAGTAATAGTCCGTATGATAGAAAGCAAGTAATGTACTGTACAGGTAACAATGACAAAGATGGGGAATGGTAGGTACACTCATGTAATGTTCAACAAGATCCTACCGCTAGCATTTAATCTTTCCAACATACATATGAAAATATCCCCTAATTTCCTCATGCAATTTGGAATTCATAAGAGGAAGGTATCATTTAGTAGGAATATCGATCATAGTAACTGATCTCCAATCATTCCACTCCTAGCCCATTACAAAAGATTCCAATGATGTACACATCTTAGCACGTACAAATTCATAAGTAACATCCTTACACACATAAGAGCATGTAATTGTGAACCTAAACTCATTCATTGTTACTTAAGGAACACAAGTCCTTTAGTGCAAAGTAAAACTTAACTCAATAACCAGAAGGCCATTAACGTTACAAAATCTTGAATTTCAAAGGCGGAAAACAATTTATCTATTTTTAGCCTCTTCTCTACCACCTCTAAGTATGTCTGCTCTCTCTATTGTAGGTCCCGAGGAGCAATTTGCACATAGGGCCACAGAATGAGCTTGGTAAAAGGTTTCAAATCTTTTAAGTTTGGACCAATGTTCTTTAACTTTCTAGTGTTTTATTAGGGCGTATGAATAAAACATTTACTATCCCAACCATCACTTAGCTCACACAAGAATGTGTAGGTTAATTGGGTTCACATTCTAACATATGACCCAAATTTTACCCCAGCGGCTTAACCAAAATCACATAACAGGCAATCAATCAAGTCAATTAGTACATTAGGAACACATTGCGCCAATGGAGCATCCTCAATGCCTGCTCAAGGCGTGGTGAGCCATTTAGCTTCTATACCAGTGCATGAGTCGCCCCTTTTTAATCACTCAACCTACTCGGGCCACACATAAGTCGCAAAGACCATTCTATAAGGGATGCTTGCATATAGAGTACGGCATATGTCACATTGTCACAAAGTGTTCCTAGGCGACTATATGAAATGCAAGACTCAGGTCGCATCCTTTGGTCATAGGACCTTACTCTGATACCACTGTGATGCCCCCAACCCTTAGGGTTAGGCGTATCAATGATTTCTTAATTCCTACTTAATTATGAGGCGAAACGAATAGTGTTTTGCCTTAAAAGGGCTAAAACTAGGCTTCTAGTCGTACAATAGGTACCTACAATCGATAAATGCATAACATATATCCATAACTCAATGGATACATACTGGAGATCACAACTCTATGGGCCACACACCCAAAGTATACTAAGAATAGCGTTCAATGAATAAAAGGAAAATAAGAACACAGCTTAACCGATCACGCATCTGGAGCACTGGGGTTTACATTCGAAAAGAAAAATAAATAACTCTAGCTAAAAGATGACTGGTTGGCTTACATGGCCATATAGAGTGAGTTTTAGACAATATGTATTACATGGCTTCAGTAATTAGCTTATATGTACTCAAGAACTTAAATTACATCACAATATGTTACCAAGCTGACAATTTAACGTACAAAAGCATATAAGTCTACTTCTAGGGTAGCAAGGTAAACTCCACCTTGGTTTACATGAACCAACTTCTACCTATCATCTTAGGAACCTGGGGAAAAGGAAAAAGATAGGGGGATAAGCTGCTACACGCTCAATGAATGATTCCCAACCCCCAGAAAACCAAACGGTTGCACATCGTACTTTAGGTAGCACACACACACAATCTGATATATAATATCATATAATAAGCATGTAGGGCCTTCCACATTTGTCATCACCTTAATGACCCCTCTAGCACAATGGTAACCCTATTCTCCTCCTATTTCAGGCTCAAGGTACCTAACTTGTTTGTCCTAGGTCTTTTGTAGCTTATTAGTGATAATCCCTTGTTATATTAATATAAAATCACATAACGTGAACACAAGGTTCATAAATAAGCTATTTTAAGTAGCAATTCAGGTATTGGATGCAATAGAACACTTAATCCATATATGAACACCCATCATCAAGGAAGTCAAATGAAATCACCAACTGAGACTAATGTATATTGTTTGAAACAATGAAAATTCTTTAAAAACCATCGTTATGCACTTGGCAGATGATTGCAACTCAATAAAAACTCCTTTTGAGATGAAATACACCCTTTTAAAATCGTTACACTAATATCACCCTCGAATGAGGGATTTTCATTACATATCATGTTGAAATTTTTTTTTACAAGGCATTAGAATCTCATATTTCTGCTGGGTACAGGTGAGGCCGTCACTCATGTTCCATCATACCAGTGAGATCATCACTTACATTTAGTATTATCCTCGGGGAAATTAGTGGACCATTACCTTATTATAGACTTCTACGGTTCCCACTTTTGGCTCTATATTTCTAGGTATTAAGGTTTCGGCAAACCAGGTCTACTCCCTAATCATTTGTCTAAGCATTTAGCATAGTCTCCTTGCCCAAAACATTTTAGTTGCATTTCACATTGCATTACAACTTTTATTGTATCATAAACGATGGCATTCTCATTCTCATGAGGTTAGAAGCCTCAATGATTTCACTTGGTTTTAAAAGCGTAAAATCGCTCATTTGGTAAAATATGCTTAAAACAAGTTAATGGCCATATCATCATTTGCTTATTAAGAAATGTGACATTGAAACCCATTTTTCATTTATTATCAAGAAATGTGACATTGAAACCCATTTTGGAAGATAATTGTTACATTCATATATAAATATCTCGATTTCTTTACATTTCAGATGCAAGAGTCATTTCACACACACTTTGTCTCAAAACACTAATTGCATCATGACAATGGCACTTTCATTCTCGTGAAGGCTAAACGCATTAATAGGGCCATTTAACTTTTGAAAAGCGTGCAACCAGTCATCTTGTCAAAGTATGCTTCTAAATGAGTTAATGACCAAATGTGCATTCATTTTTCGAAGGAAATGTCAATTAAACTTGTCTTAAAAGCTTACATGCCCATAACTCATTCATAGTTAGTTTCGCTTAAAAGTATCCTTGTCCAATGAATGGTCTACAGTCATTACTAATCATATAACTCAACATGCTTATCGTATAACAGTACTTCACATACATACTTATTAACGCATGCCTTTAACCATAACACAAACATATTCATTGATAATTCACACTGTTTCCCATGTAAGTAACTTTGAGAAATAGTAAGGGGTCAATAAACATTCAACATTTGTTTAAGCAGTTAGGCATTGTTTTAGTCACAATAATGAACAAACTACTTTTAAACCAACTGCTTGAAGACTTTAATTATTCAAAAGCATTAATGCTAGAATGGTAGCGTATGCTTAGCAATGAATCAAGCGAGCTTTAATCAACCTGACTCCTATTGCACAAATCATTCAAAGCGAGACCCTTAAACACGAATAAGCAAGTTAAACAGCTAGGGTTACTGCACTTGGACATAGAACTCAGTCGTGATATTCACCTATAGCACATATAAGTCATAGGCTAACAAAACCACAATCTTAATTCAGCAGCATGCAATCGAAGGCTCAAAGCATTTGACATCTACATATTGTCATGACGATACTCGAAACAAGTTCACGATCCATGCAAGCACATTTAATCACAGAAGTAAGTACACAATTAGCACATCTCAATACCTTCATAATTTACCAGTTTAAAACACTCAACCTGAACTCCCTCCTCACAGCACCGACCATAACAGTCCTAACATCCATCTCAGTTCCACTCAAATGATTCATTGACTGCTTGCAATTTCTCAACTCATTATAGTTTCAACCTAACTACTAAATCAGCTATCACGAATATTTCAAAAACATTTGCCAATTAGTAGTAGGTTTAGGGATTAGGAACCACCCACATTGACTCCAAGCTATAGACCCAACTCCTGGGCTAATTGGGCAAATTGAAGCAGAATTTCGGGTCTTCTAATCTCCCCCTCGTAGTTGTCCGGGGCTTTGCTGTTGCTTTTGCTTGCATACCCCCTTCCTCTCGCACTCTCAACCTTTAAGTTAGGCCACTAACAGTGGTAGTCGTGGTAGTGGTGGTTAGGGTTTGGTTCGGGTTGGTTTTGCATGGTTCAGATCACTGCCTTACTCGAAAGGCACCATACACTACTTCACCTCCAGACCGACACCATCGAGTAGTCGTCGAACTGCAGGAACACTGGCAACCATCGTGAACCCTAGCCATTCAAAGGCTCCTTCACTCTCACTGCCTACACATGAGCCGGCCACGCAGTCACTGGGGGTCACTGCTGCTTGCGCCAGCCACCTTGGCCACCGGAATCATGCCCAGTCACCGGAATCACACCCAATCATGGTGCCTCGACTTCCCTCTCACTCACCCTTGATTTATCTTTCTGTTCTTTGGTCCAGGCATCGTGGGGCTGCTGTGGAAACCAAGCGATCATCGATGTGGCATCGCCGCCATCGCTACGCCACCTAACCGGTCCCCTTCTCTCTCTCTCTCTCTCTCTCTCTCTCTCTCTCTCTCTCTCTCTTTCACACAATCTCCCTCTTTCTCTCTCTTGTGTTGTTTGCCGAGGAGGGGGTCACGAGGAACTGAGAGGGAGAGCCCCTCCTTCATGCCTTTTTCATAAGAGGAAAGGGGCTTCGGTCCCTTTTTAGCCTTTTTCTTTCTTCTTTTTTTTATTTGTTGTTGTTTTAGTCTCACTTAATAAACCGATCCCAGTGCTGATTAGTCTAGTCTTGTTCAATCTCAACCTTGAACATTCTCACTAAGCTTACCATTTTGCGTAATCATGTCTTGGCTACCTAATTAACAAATTCACTAATTTTACGGAATTGCGTACTAAATCAGGAAAATTAACAAAACCACTCCGTATAAATATTACACCTAAGCAACTCATAAACAAATAGTCTAACATGGCCAACTAAATAGAACACAGTTACTAAAAACACTAACCCAAACACTTAGGCTGAGTTAAGAATCTTAGGCATTCCATAAACCTTACTAACAAGCTTCTCTCCCACCTATTTCTACTCTCCATACTCCATAACATGTCAAGAAAAAACAAACCCGGCTCTGATACCGCATCTATAACACCCCGAAACGAGCATGTTTCACTGTTTGTAAGCACCATACTAATAATCCTTACTTATAATAGACAAACCCAATGATTAGGGTGTTACCGCCATCCTAAAAGGACTTAGCTTAAGGCAAATACACTAGAGATGACATAGTTGAGCATAAATCAAACCCATATACATTTAACACCATCCACAACCATATACGAACAACTGATAGCCAACATAAGGTCCATACATCATAGTAACATAGTTCACCATTAAGATTACAGTTCCATCAATAGCAAATCGCCAAATACGTTTCAAAATATATTAACATGATACATCATTACTAATCCGACCATGTTCCCTTACTCACTCATCATCTTCAGCAGGTTTGCTAGCCGATTGGCGGTTCACTGAGTACTTGCCTAAAACAAAACATAGCAAACATTTAGAAATGTGAGCCGAAGCTCAATACATACATTCCTGCATTGTTAAATGATCATTGAATAATTGGTTGGGCCTGGTTTGTAACTCATTTTAGTTTAAAATAAGGAATTGGATTACTGTAAAACTGCATTGCCAATTATTATCTGATAATTAACCCTTGTAACTATTATGATTTGTAGATAGGTGTACACCTGCCAAGCTGATCAGGGGACGTGGCCTGAGGCCTCGCAGGTAACTGGAGAGCAAGTGCCCTATAATGGTAACTGACGGGGTCACTAATTAGATGACAAATCACTGAATAAACTAATTCATTAGCATACTTACCAAAATTTCATAACTTTACTAAATACATTTTTAATTCTAAAGATACAGGCAATGGGCATATCTGGGATGTTTAAATGCAATCTCACTATATAATATTTATGCACAAAAAGGGAAGAACGACATACTAGGCCCCGATTCAGTTTCACAAATGTCATTATAGATATACAGTTAGTGCTTAACACTCACTCCCTTAAATGGTAACTTTAATAGAACTTTATTAAATAATGGCACTCAAAATTTCAATAAATCATTGCAAAGTAAGTTACACTAAGATAATTTGAAAACTAAATAAATTAAGGCAATTTAACTCAAGGTAAGATAATTTAGAGCAAAATGGACCAAAGAAAAACAAGGCAGGCCATAATGGAAAGGTTTTGATGGATAGTCTTTCCAATGGATATAAATGGAATATGGGGCTTTTGACATTTCTTAGATGAATAATAAAAGGTTTAAGGCTAAGAGGGTATATTTAGGTTCAGGATAGCTCAAATTATCCTAACTTAGCTCGATAACCACTATTCTTGATTCATTACTATCGACACTTCTCCCATTTCATTATCATGTCTGTTTAACTCGGTTTTCCAACGCAAGTAAGCTTCTAAGCACAATCAAAGTTTTTGATCCCACGAAACTTTACATTTCTTTGCAATAGTCATAATTATTCTGAAACTTTTAATTAAGCTCTCAAAATTCATGGCTTCCTTCTTTCTCTTATAACTCAAGTTGAACGCCTCTTTAAGGGCCATTAAGCTTTGTTTCCATCATATAAGTACCTTATTCTAGCCAACCACCTTAAAAATTACGTTACGATTAACCTCATACATTTCCTAATATTTTTCTTCACAAAAACACTAAAACTAATACCGTATACACTTATGTTCTTTAATAAATCACATAACCACTTTTAATAAATTATCGAATTTTTCATAATCCACCAAATTTTGGCAAACTCACAGCATAACATTTTCGAAGACAACAACATATCTAAACCCCAATTTTCCACCTAAATTAATCCAAACAACACACTTAATGCCAAAAATTAAACTGAATCATGCATAGTCATGAAACCTTAGGTCATAACCAATTCATATTTACATTCAACTCATCCAAAATCACTATACGCACCATCATAATCACTCATAATGTTAAAGATTACAAACCAAATCAAAGCACTTCAAGTTCATCATTTACACATCAAGTTTGCTTGATCATGAGTTTTCCCCACTCCTTACTTGCTTCCAAATTCATCCACCCATATTATAACACCAAACTGGCACTAATTTTTATTAACATAACATGATCCATGACCAAATCAATCATAAAACCAAAAATTAAACAAAGATTAGGTTAAGATTTACCTCACTCGAGTTTGAATATTGAAAGAAGGAGATAGTATGGTGGTGAGGGAGTTGGAGGTGGCGGTTGGAGGTGGCAGAGGGTGGAGCTGGCCGGCAAGTGGTGTCTGGGGGGTGGCAACAGCCCCCGGCAGTAGCAAGGGTAAAAACCGGGGAAGGGCAGCCGTGGAAGGAGAGAAGAGGAGGAAGGAAAAAAAATTAGATTTTAATTGCTTGGGATATTTTGACGTCCCCTGCTTTATTAGCTAAAATTATATCATTCAAAAGTAGCTTTAAAATAATTATAATTAGACATAAATAATGCTAATTAGCTAAATCAATTACATCAACATTTGGGCTTTCTAAATTTGGGCCTAAATGAATTAGGCTTGAACCTAGAACACTGTGTTGCGAGAAAATTTTTGCGTAACTAAAACCAATTTCTTTTTTGATGCTATGAAAGATAATTTAATTATTTAATCATAATTATCAGGGCCTACTATCGATTCATCCAAAATTTTACAATAACTTAAACTCGAATTGCAAAATGATGACGCAAATGAATTTTTCCCAATCGAAAAGATTAAATTGGATAAATAAATGCCAGAAAATTAGTAACATGGCTTAATTAAAAAAATAAACATGATTTAGAGCTGGGCTATTGCATCCTTCCCCATTAGAGAGTATCGTCCTTGAAACTTATGAACTTCATCAAAACATGCAAGATTGCCTCAAATAGGTGTGAGTACTTGGCTTTCATTTCTTCCTCGGTTTCCCAAATGACTTCTGAGGAGGCGTGATTCGACCAAAGCACCATTAGTAAGGGTATCTGCTTGTTGCTCAGCTGTTTAATCCTACGGTCCAGTATCTGAACTGGGCATTCTTCGCACAATAGATCCTCAATGGCTTCAATAGGTTCTGTTACGATAGCATGGTTAGGATCTAGAATGTACTTCCTGAATTGTGAGACATGAAACACATATGTAGGTGTTCGAGGCCCACAGGCAAATCTAGTCAGTAAGCCATGGGATTTCACTTTTTAATAATCTCATATAGTCTAATGTTTCTAGGGCTCAATTTGGCTCGTACTCCAAACCTTCTTATACCCTTAGTTGGCGAAACCTTCGGAAAAATTTTATCGCCTACCTGAAACTCCAAAGGCCTCCTTCTTTTATTAGCATAACTCTTCTATGGGCTTTGGGAAACCTGAATATGCTCCCGAATCTTCCTTATTCTTTTAATGGTTTCTTGAATCAAGTCTGGGCCAAAAATCAATGTCTCATCTAAGTTGCTCTAGCACAAAGGGGTTTTGCTTTCCTTCCATATAGGGCCTCGAACGGCGCCATTTTAATGATTGACTAGTAACTATTCTTGTAAGAAAATTCCGCCAATGGTAAGTCATCTTTCCACTTTTCCTAGAACTCCAATATGTAAACTCTTAACATGTCTTCTAAAATTTGATTCACCCTTTCTGCTTGCTCATCTGTTTAAGGATGATAAGAACTACTAAAAATTAATTTGGCTCCAAAGGCCTTTTGAAGCGCTTGTAAAAAATAGGCTTGGAATCTCTGATCTATATCATATACTATGTCTAATGGAATTCCATACAATCGAACTATTTCCTTAACATAGAGCTGTGCTGGTCTTTCAGTTTCCCAAGCAACCCGAATTCGTAGAAAATGGGTAGATTTAGTGAGTCGATTGACTACTACCCAGATGGCATTCTTCTTTAAAGCAGAAAGAGGTAATCCTATGATGAAGTCCATTGAGATGGAGTTCTACTTCCAAGCGGGAATTTCTCATGCTCGTAGTTCACCCATAAGATGTTGGTACTCAGCATTAACATTTTGGCAAATCAGACACTTGTCAACATACTCTGCAATCTCTTTCTTTATATTATTTCACCAAAATTGCCTCAAGTCTCTATACATCTTGGTGTCTCGTGGATGCACCAATTATCAAATGTTGTGAGCCTCTTCCAAGATCTTCTTCCTTAATTCTTCATTTTTGGTAGGCACGGGCGATTCTGAAATCGTAAGGTCCCATCTCCATATACTATAAATCCAGGCGACATCCCCCTCTCAAGATTTTGCTTTATCCTTTGGAGTTCAGGATCACTTTCTTAGGTCATTTGAATTTCCTCTATTATGGATGGTTGTAAGGTAAGTGGTGATAATTGAACACTTGCTTGCCCATATGACACTAATTGAATACCCAAGTCCTCAAGATCTCTCAAGAGGTTTAATTACACAATCACTACAGTGTTCAAACTATGTTGTCTCTTCCTACCGAGGGCATCTGCCACAACATTTGCTTTTCCTGGTTGATATTGAATCTACAAGTCATAATCTTTAACCAATTCTAGCGAAACGCCTTCATCTCAAATTGTACTCGTTTTAAGTGAATATACTTAAAGCTTTGATGGTCTGTGAAGATCTTACAGGGTACTCTATATAAGTAATGTCTCTAAATTTTCAATGCAAAGACCATAGCTGCTAGCTCCAAATCGTGGGTAGGATAATCCCTCTCATAAGGCTTGAGTTGTCGAGAGGCATAAGCCACCACTTTATCATCTTGCATTATGACAAACCCAACCCATTGTTTGATGTATCCCTGTAGATGGTGGACTCCTTGCCTTCCACTAATAAAGTTAGGATTAAGGCGGCAGTTAATCGCTATCTTAAGTCTTGAAATGCTTTTTTATACTTCTTTGTCCACTCAAACTTAATGGCTTTCTTCAACGAATTAGTCAAGGAAGAAGCTATCTTTAAAGAATCCTTCACAAACCTCCTATAGTAGCCAGCTAAGCCCAAGAAACTTCTAATTTCCATGACATTGATGGACCGTGGCCACTCTGTAATTGCTTTCACCTTCTGGGGGTCTACTTTAATCCCTTCCGTTGCAACGATATGTCCCAAAATTACCACTTCCTTTAGCCAAAATTCACACTTCTTTAATTTCTCATATAATTAGCGTTCGCTCAAGGTCCACAATAGTGTCCTCAAATGAACAGTATGTTCATCTCTGTCCATGAGTATATCAAGATGCCATCTATGTGCATCACCCCAAACTTGTCTAAATAGGGTCCGAAAACGTTGTTCATGAGATCCTTAAAGGCTGCCAGGGTATTAGTTAGGCCAAAGGGCATCACCGTTGCAATAGCCAAACCTAAAATTCAAGCTTATTGCCTTGAATTATCTTAACCATAAATTAATTAAGTTGGGCACCGCATTTCAGTTTAGCATTTTATATGCATTTGTGCAATTGCAGGTTTAAATGGTAGAATGACCTTAAAACGAATTCCATTACGCTCTTAGATGATCCATTCAAACATTAATAAAGATCTGAACGATAACTAAATAAATAAAAACATTAGCCTAATTATTTAATGGATAATTTAAGAAATAATAATGTACAAATAAATATAGCAACATTGTAACAATACTAATAAGGTAAGTTCTATGTCTATAAAATAGTGCACAGAGTAATAATCGGGAATGATTTCTCCTTCCAAACTGTACACCTAAATGATGTAAAACATAATTTATTAATTTTAACTAGGAAATTACCCAAAACATATATGTTGGATAAACAAGGGGGAAGATGATAAGGATTAAAATTAGAAAAACCTAGATCAAGCTAAATTAGCCATGAGAAAAATGACGAAGGGAAAAAAAAGGAAAAATAAAATTCAAAAACAAAAATAAAAATAACAACTAATCTACGCCCCTCTCCTCCCCCCTCGGTTTCCCCTAGACCCAAAATCGCAGAAGCCTCTCTGTTTTTCATTGTGCTCTACTCCAACCCCCCCCCCCACGCACGCTACCTAGCCAAGACACCACCGTTCTCACCGGCCGTTGACTCAGAAGACTCCCGCTGAGCAACATCGACCGGCACCACCATCTACCCCTCCTTATCTTGCTCTATTTGGGGGTGAGAAGGTGAAATCCTAATTTCTCATAACTTAGTCTTTAATTGTTTCATGGTTGTATTGCTGTAATAAATGATGAATTTAGCTTTAGGGAGTATTATTTTATAATCTTCTTAAGCTTTTGGATGTGAAACCAATTGGTGAAGCTTGAGGTTCAAGGTGAATTTTATTTGCTTTTATCATTGACTCTTTGGTAGATGGAATTATGTTCGGATTAAAATGAATGATTTATTTTTTTAATTGAAGTTGTTGAATGGGTGATGATAAGTTAAGGTTTGGGAGTTGGATGGAAATCATGTCTGGTTGCATTGATTTGGTGATGTTTGAGTGAATTTCAAATATGGTTAAATGGAAATAATGAGACAAACATATGTTGAATGGGTGTGTTGTGGCCATGACTTTGAAGGGTTAGGGTTTAGATGTTTGGATGAAACTTAAGCTTAATTATGTTGCTTTAATGATTTTAGATGAGTTTTAATAGCAATTGAATGAAAATTAAGAAGTGCAAGTATGTGTATGATGTTGTAGCATGGGTTGACGTTCTGAACTAGTTGTCAAGTGATGGTGATGGAGAGGAAGAAAGGACGGAGAACAAATTGTTAGGAAATTTATAAACTAAGTATTATGAATGTTGTGAGTAGTAAGGGTGGAAGGAAAAAAAAAGGTGTTGTGATAATCCAAAAGGGATCTTTTATAATATCATTTTAGAATTAATTTAAGGGTTTAGATGAGTGAAATATGTGACTTTGTGTAAATCATGGTGCAATTAGAACATTCACGAGTTTAAGTTTACATTTGAATCAAGTGTTAGCCATGTGATTATGGAGGGGTTAAGGGCATTGCACCTGCTTGGGACTGGAGATGAGGAATAAAACCAAGACACATTGGTTTGGGAGAAGACCAAGATCGCAACATCACTAAGCCAAGGCATGAACTAATCTAATTAAAACTTGACAGCAACTAATAATGAGATATTATTAAAAAGCTAGTAATGATTAAAATAATAATAATCGTGATAAGAAAATAACCATAATTTCAATAATACACTACCAACGATATTGTTTATATCAACAAGTGCGGCAAAATATTAATATTAAAAACTAACAATGATAACCATGGTAATAATGCTAATAATGGTAATAGTGATAAGAATGTCGTTAACACTAGCAATCAAGATAAAGTAAGTATTATCAACGAGCTTATAATAATAATTTAAATGGTAGTGACAATAACGTCAATATCAATAAACACAAAGCTAGTTACATCATTACGCTATTATAACATTTACTAAATGAGCTTTAGCAGCATTAAGGAGAAGACTGAAAACAAAAATGGAAAAGAATCAAATTAAACTAATAATAACTGTTATGCTAATAATTAAAAGAGAGGCCAAGGGAATTTATTATTCATTAAGTCAGGGAATTTAATAAAACTTCTTAATCTTGCGCTAATCGTAACATTATGGATTTGAAGCATAAGCAGGGCCACATCTGTCACTTTAAGTTGCCAACAAATAATTTTCATCGAAAGGGAGAGGGAATTTCAAGATCAGGTACGTACATTGTCTGTACTCTTCGAAAACTCACATGTTTTTCAAACAATACAAATTCATATAATGTGTATCAAAATTTGTTTCATGTTTCACAACGCAGAAAGTATGTTCCAGATCCAAACCATGCTATTATAACCGAACCCGTAGAGGTCGCTAAAAATCTGGTATACAAGGGGCATCCTGTACAAATACTAGACTACGGAGTTAAACAATTTTGGAATAAAAACATTTCTCTGGTAAAGGTCCTGTGGGCCAACCATACTTCATCCGAGGCCACGTGGGGGATCAAGGACGACATGAGGAGTAAATACCCATGCCTATTCGAGGTACAGTCATGGTTTCTTCCAAACTTGCAAGTTTTATGAGCGAAACTTATTTTAAGGGGGGAAGGCTGTAACGGCCCGAACCTAAAATTTATGCTAATTACCTTGAATTATCTTAATCATAAGTTGATTAAGTTAGGCGCTGCATTTTAGCTTAGCATTTTATATATAGATATGTATTTGTACAATAGCAGGTTGAAATGGCATAATGGCCTTAAAACAAATTTCGTTACACTCCCAAATAATCCATTTGAATATTAATAGAGATTTGGACAATAACTAAATAAAAAAAATTTAGCCTAATTATTTAACAGATAATTTTAAAAATAATAACAATAACAACAACAATAATAATAATATAAAAATAAATATAGCAACAATGTAACAATAATGATAAGGTAAGTTACATATATACAATAGTGCACGGAGCAATAATCGAGAATGAAAATTTCTCCTTCCCCCTTTTACACCCAAATGGCGTAAAATTTAATTTATTAATTTTAACCAAGAAATTATCCCAACTATATATGTTGGACGAAAAAAGGGGAAGAGGATGAGGATTAAAATAGGAAAAATCTAGATCAAGCTAAATTACCAATGAGATAAATGAAGAAGGGAAAAAAAGGAACACCAAAATTCAAAAACAAAAATAAAAATAGCAACTAGTCGGCCCACCCACCACCATGCATCCCTAGACCCAAAATTACGGAACCTCCCCTTGTTTTTCGTTGTGCTCTGCTCCAAACCCCTCCCCCACGCACCCTGCCCAGCCAGGATGATGACAGCAGTGCTGCCATTCTTGCCGACCATCGACTCAACATACTCCCGCTGATCAATACCCACCGGTACCACCATCTACCCTCCTTATCTTGCTCTATTTGGTGTGAGAAGGTGAAACTCTAAATTCTCGTGACTTAGCCTTTGATTGTTTTACAGTTGTATTGTTGTAATAAATGATGAATTTGGCTTTGGGCAGTATTATTTTATAAAATTTTTCAGCTTTCGGATGTGAAACTAATTGGTGAAGCTTGAGGTTTAAGGGGAATTTTATTTGCTTTTGTCATTGACTCTTTTGTAGATGGTATGGTGTTTTCAGATTAAATGAATGATAATTTTTTTTTTTTTTTAATTGAGGATGTTGAACAGGTGATGATAAGTTAGGGTTTGGGAGTTGGATAGCAAACTTGCTTGGTTGTGTGGATTTGGTGATGTTTGAGTGAATTGCAATTATGGTTAAATGGAAATAATGAGACAAACATATGTTGGATGGATGTGTTGTGGCCATGGGTTTAAAGGATTAAGGTTTAGATGTTTGGATGAAACTTAAGCTTAATTATGTTGCTTTAATGATTTTAGATGAGTTTTAATGGCAATTGAATGCAAATTAAGAGGTGTAAGCATGTGTATGATGTTGTAGCATTGGTTGGTGTTCTGAACTACTTGTCAAGTGAAGGTGATGGAGAGGAAGAAAGAAGGGAGAACAGATTGTTAGGAAATTTATAAATTAACCAAGTGTTATGAATGTTGTGAGTAGTAAGGGTGGAAGGGAAAACAAAGGTGTTATGATAATCCAAAAGGGATCTTTTATAATGTCATTTTAGAATTAATTTAAGGGTTTCGATAAGTGAAGTATGTGACTTTGTGTAAATAGTGGTGCAATTAGAACATTCGTGAGTTTAAGTTTACATTTGAATCAAGTGTTAGCCAAGTGATTCGGGAGGGGTTAAGGGCATTTTACCCACTTGGTATTGGCAATGTGGAATAAAACAAAGACTCCTCAATTTGGGCAAAGACCAAGATCACAACGTCACTAAACCAAGGCATGAACTGATCTAATTAAAATTTGATAGGACTACTAATGAAATACTATTAAAAAGCTAGTAATGATTAGAATAATAATAATCGCGGTAAGAAAATAACCATAATTCCAATAATACACCAATAACGATATCGTTTATATCAACAAGTGCGAGAAAATATTAATAGTAATAAGCTAATAATAGTGGCCATGGTAATAAAACTAACAGTGGTCATAGTGATCAGAATGTCGTTAACACTAGCAATCAAGATAAAGTAAGTGTTATTAACGAGCTTAGAATAATAATTCAAATGGTAGTGACAATAATGTTGATATTAATAAACACAAGACAAGTCACACCATACGCTATTCTAACATTTATTAAATGAGCATTAGCAGTATTAAGGAGAAGAATAAAACGAAAATGAAAAAGAATCAAATTAAATCAATAAAAATTGTTATGCTAATAATTGAAAGGGAGGTCAAGGGAATTTATTATTCATTAAGTCAAGAAATTTAATAAAACTTCTTAATCTTACGCGAATTATAATATTGCATATTTGAAACAAAAGCAAGGCCACCTCTGTTGCTTAAAGCTGCTAATAAACAATTTTCACCAAAAGGGAGAGTGAATTTTAAGACCAGGTATATACACTATCTGTGCTTTTCGAAAACTCACATGTTTCTCAAACTATACAAATGCATATAATATTCATATAATGAATCATTGGGCACAATGTTTTGTCACCTAAGTAAGTGGCCCCATCAATTATCAATCATTAGGGTTTACGCCCTTCAGTCTACCCACGCGACAGCAACTCAGGCTTTCCGATCGGCCTGGGAGGTGTGCACCTATCTCAAGATCGCTTCAGACATCAATTAGGGTCCTCTTCCAGATAATAACTGGCAAATCAACTTTACTTACATTTTCTCTCTCCCCTATTTGTAAAATAAAATATCTTAAAATGCGAGCACCCAACTATTTGAATACAAACTTATTTTACATCATATAGGTGTACATGTTGAGGTTAAGCTCATTATTCGAATGTTTTTATGTTTTCTATTTAGGTAAGGGATGAGTGAACAACCCTTCTCCTAGAAAGCCATAAGGTAGCAAGAAATGAGCGAGAGTTGCAGTTGTTGCTGAACGTTAGCTAGCCAAGTGCCCACAGTGAATTTTATAGGCTAGCACTTAGAAACTGGCTGATTGTATATTGTTTTGGACCTTGGGTCTGCTAATGCATGGTGTTGGTATGCTAAGTTATCACGCGTATTATGAACTGAACAAGTTGCCAAACATATGCTTTGTTTCTAAAGTTTAGTAAATCAGGTGACTGTGTGGGCAACATTGTGTTCTAGGTCATTCTACGTAGCCCTCTTTCTTCACAGAATGGAGGTAATGACTCCATTCAACAGAATTCCACTACAACCATAAGTAAATAAGTGATTAATTTATAATGATCAGGCATGATGAGTTGGGGGCTTTACAACCGTAAACTCATAATGACCGTGCTTGGTCCTAAATTCAGTTTTGGGGATGTCTTCATGTTTAATCCTAAGCTAATCAATGGTATCCATATCCAAATCAATCTTGGAAAAGACTCATGCTCCTTATAATTGATCAAATAAATCATCTACTCAAGGTAAAGGGTATTGTTTTTTATGGTGACCTTATTCAATTTCCTATAATCAATATACAACCTCAAGGTTCCATCTTTCTTGTTTATAAATAAAACTGAAGCACCCTATGGTGGCACACTCGGTCTGATAAATCTCTTCTATAATAGCTCATCCAACTGAATCTTCAGTTCTCTAGGCCCTCTTGGAGCCATACAGAATGGAGCTTTAGAGATGGGTTTGTTACCAGGCACTAGTTCAATCTCAAAATCAATTTTTCTTTGAGGGGATAGTCGTGCCAACTCTTTGGGAAAAACGCCTGTAAATTCACAAAGCACATAAATATCTTCTACTTTTTCTTTCTTTCCTTCAGTGTTAATTGCATAACACCAACACCCAATACTTCTTTGACACAATAGTCTACTCGCTTTCATAGTAGAAATTATGGGACATTGTTTTTCCTCTCTTTGGCCATAAAAACATACTTCTCCCCCACTTTCATTCCTCAAAATCACCTTAAGGACCTTACAATCAATCTTAGCCCCATAAGTATGCAACCAATACATCCACAAAATGATATCAAAGTCTGACAAATCATATTTAATCAAATCTCTAGGAAATGTGACCAATAGAAATGTGGCTCCACCAATAGTAATAGGGACATGTGTGTAAGACGTACACTCAACTATGGAGTCATTTGGTAACTTGATTCTGTAATTGGTCTCTACCTTCATATTCATAAGATTCCATTGCACGGCATAGCGGGTAGATATAAATGAACGAGTGACACCCAAATCAAACGATACACAAAATGGCTTTGAGTTTGAAAAGAGAGTTCCAATAACTACCGTAATAGAGGTTGCATCTTCTTTCTTGCTCATCATATATACCCTTTCCACCATTGTAGGGCTTGGAGGTGAGGCCCTTTGGTGAGGTGGGGCCAAGGGTTTTACGTAATCCTTTTCCATAGCCTTTAGTCTTCAAGGATGGGCAGCTATGCCTTCAGTCTTCGAGGACGAGCAGCTATGAGATGATCCGGGCTACTACACCTCATGCATTTATTAGTTCCCACTTAACATTCAGGAATGGTGTGGTTAGTTCTTCTACATTTCCTGCAGGGCTCTGTTGGACCTCCAGCATGACTCTTAGAAGGAGTGGGAGCGCGCTTCTCCTGGTTTAAACTCTCACTCGGGGTTCCCCGCTCGATCCCTTTCCTGTTTTGATTTATTCGATCTAGGGACCTCAACTCAGTCTTTACTCGCTCCACTTCAGTTGCTCACTCATATGACTCCTGTAGGTTGAGATTAGTTGACCAGTAAGCTGATTACGAATATAGAAAGCTAGACCCTCTTCAAATCTCCTCATCTTTAGTCGTTTCAGATGACACATACTCAGGAACAAACCTGGATAGTTCCGTAAACTCACTGGTATATCGCAGTACCATCATACTTCCACTCATTCTCAATTCCATAAATTCCTTTTTGTTATGCCGCTATGCCACAACTGGGTAAATTTTAGCTCTGAGTTCTTCCAGGAGTTTATTTCAAGTAAACTCAGGTCCTAACAGCCTGTTCTTCACAGTGTTCCACCGAATGTTAGCCTCCCCAATTCGGTAAAACAATGTTAGCCTCCCCAATTCGGTAAAACATCCCAATATTCATCTTTTTCTCATCTGCAACTGCTAGTACTGTAAAAAAAAAAAAATTCTATGCCTCTAATCCATTCCTCTAGCTCCACTGGATCGTACTTTCGATCATAAAATTTAGTGTTGTCCTAACTTATCTGTTAGTTTGCCACCTTTAGGAGGGTTTTCGATAGGTACTAAGGGAATCGGTTTCATTAATTCATAAAGAAAGGTCGGCCGGTATTTAGGATGCCCAATATTATTAGCTAACTCAGGGGAATCGAGGGCATTCCACCAAGGTTTGGTGGTGCATTACACAAAGCCTGGGCACCTGACCCTCAATCATGATCTGATTCATCTCCTACATAGGTCCACGCATTGTTTTGCACGGATCAGACCTTCTGATTATACATTAAATAGAGTAATTCAATTACTTAACTACAACCAACATATAAGATAAATATACACAACTGACAAAAGCCAACATGGTTCAAATATTATTAAAACATAAACCAAAGCTTCACTACATACCATAACTACTTGTTTACGTACACGTACATAATTCTATAAAAGGATGTCGCATCTAGCTGACTAACCAGGGTCAGCCCTACTTTTGCCTCCTAACCAAAATGCTACCCAGTCCCAACAATCTAAGCTCGCCACATGTCCAAAAAGAAAGTGGGACCAATGAACACAACCAGAAGGATCCATCTAGCTATATATAATTGTGCTATATACACATGGGACCCAAAATATAACCTACGTAAAAAACCAGCACCTAAACCAAACTAACAATAGTACCGGTCAAACTCATCCTCAGGCTCCTTGTCCGAGTCAAAGTTGCTGCCGGATGCACTCGACTCTGTCTCCTCAGTATCATGATTAATCTGATGCTCCTCGAACTCCGGGTCCTCCTCGGGTCGTCCATGAGCCTCCCCAAATGCCGATAATGCTGGACTGCCATGCATCTAAGGAGCGCCCGGCGCAGGTGGCGAGGGTCGTCCCCGAGCAGGTGCAAGGGGTGCGGGCAGGGGAGTTGCATGGTGCAAAGGAAATACACGCTACAAAGTCTCCATGGTAGCCCCCCTCCCCTCGAACACCTCCCTGAGCAACAACTTTGTAGTGATGGTAGCCCAAACCCCCTTTAGCTGAAACGTAGGTCTGTCCTACCCCGTCATCATGAACTCATGATAATGGATCCTAAACTAAACTTATAGGGCAACCATAGATTGGGATCACAACAGTCTACATGCATGGACGGTGATGCTATGAAACTCAGAAAAGGGGTCATGCACGTGAGCTATCATACAAGCATATAGCAGACAGATGTGGGCGGCTGCACATGTACCCGGCATCATGTTTACCGTGTATGGATCCTTCTAACATGGAAAACATAAATGACGGGCATGTAAGAGATATACAGACTCTTTTATTATTGCGAATGTCTAATGATATAATAATAACCTTTACAAACCAAGCTTTTCTCCACCTATTTCTACTCGCCATGCTCTATAACCTATCGAGAAAATTAAACCTGACTCTGATACTAAATCTGTAACACCCTGAAATGAGCATGTTTCACTGTTTGTAATCATCATACTGACGTTCCTTAATGAAAATTGACAAACTCGATGATTAGGGCATTACTGCCATTCTAAAAGGACTAAGCTGAAGGCAAATACACTAGAGATGACATAGTTGAGCATAAATCAAACCCATATGCATTCAACCCCATCCACAACCATATACGAACAACTAATAGCCAAGGTTTATACATCCTAGTAAGGTAGTTCACCATTATGGTTATAGTTCCATCAATTGAAACTCGCCAATTACATCTCTAAAAATATCAGCATAATACATCATTACTAATATGACCATGTTCCCTTACTCACTTTCATCTTCAGCAAGTTTACTAGTAGGTGGGCGGTTCACTGAGTACTTGCCTAAAACAAAACATAGCAAAAATTTAGAAACATGAGGGGAAGCACAGTACATGTATTCCTGCTTTGTTAAATGATCATTAAAGAATTGGTTGGGCCCGCTTTGCCATTCATTTTAATTGAAAGCAAAGAATGAGATGAATATAAAACTGCATTGCTAATTATTATCAGATAGTGAACCTCTATCATTGTTACGATCTATAGATAGTTGTACACCTGTCCAACCGATCGAGAGACCTGACCTGAGGCCACGTAGGTAACTGGAGGGCGAGTGCCCTATAAATCATAACTGATGGGGTCACTCATTTGGTGATAAATCATTAAATAAACTGATTCATTGATATACTTACCAAAACATTATAACTTTAGTAAATACATTCTGACTTCTACAGATACAGGCAATAGACATACTTGGGATGTTTAAATGCAATCTCACTGGATAACATTTATGCACAAAAAGGGAAGAACAATAGAGTAGGCCTCAATTTTGTTTCAAAAATGTCATTATAGATATATGTAGTTACTACTTAACACTCACTCTCTTAAATGGTAACTTTAATGGAAATTTATTAAACAATGGCATTCAAAATTTCAATAAATCATTACAAAGTTAGTCACATTAAGATAATTTAAAAACTGAATAAATTAAGGGAATTTAACTCAAGTTAAGATAACTTAGAGCAAAATAGACCAAAGTAAAACAAGAGAGATTATAATGGAAAGGTTTTGATGGATGTAAATGACATGTGGAGTTTTGATATTTCTTAAATAAATAATAAAAGGTCTAATGCCAAGAGGGTATAATTAGATTCGGGTAGCATAAATTACTATAGCTTAACTCGATAACCACTGTTCTTGATTCATTGCTCTCTCCACTTCTCTATTTCATTCTCATGTCCATTTAGCTTGATTTTCCCACCCAAGTAAGCTTCTAAGCGCAATCAAAGTTTATGATCTCACTAAACATTGTATTTTCTTTGCAGTAGTCATAATTACTCCGAAACTTTTAATTAAGCTCTCAAAATTCATGGCTTCCTTCTTTTTTTTATAATTCAAGTTAAGTGTTTAAGGACCATTAAACTTTGTTTCCATCATGTATGCACCTTCTTCTAACCAAACGCCCCAAAAATTACATTATGATTAACCTCACACATTTTCTAATATTTTCCTTCGCAAAAACACTCAAATTATTACAGTGTACATTTGCTTATTTTAATAAATCAAATAACATCTTTTAGTTAATTATGGAATTTTTCATAATCCATAAAATTTTGGCAGACTTACACCGCTACATTTTTCAAACGAACAACATATCCCAACCCCAATTTTCCACCCAATTTAATCCACAACATAATTGATGCCAAAAATTAAACTAATCATTCACAGACATGAAGCCTAGGTCATAATCAATTCATATTTACATTCAAACTCATCTAAAATCACCATACACACCATCATATTCAATCTAAAGCTAAAGATTACAAACCAAATCAAAGCACTTCAAGTTCATCATTTACAAGTTTGATTGATCATAAGTTTTCCCCATTCCTTACTTACTCCCAAATTCATCCACCCATAATAAAACACCAAAATAACACCAATTTTTATCAAGATAACATGATCCATGATCAAATCAATTATAAAACCAAAAATTAAACAAAGATTAGCTTAGGATTTACCTCACTTGAGTTTGAATATTGAAAGAAGGAGATGGAATTTGGTGGTAGGGGAGTTGAAGGAGGTGGCCACAGGTGCTGGACGGTGGAGCTGGCAGGCAGGTGGTGGCTGGTTGGTGGCAGCAGCCACGGCAGCCTCAGCAAGGGTGAAAACAGGGGAGGAGCAACCGTGGAAGGAGAGAAGAGGAAGAAGAGAAGAAATTAAAGTTTATTGCTTGGGATATTTTGATATGTCTTCCTTTATTAGCTAAATTTATATCATCAAAAAGTAGATTTAAAGCAAATAAAATTAGGCATAAATAATGTTAATTAGCGAAATCAATTGCATCAACTTTTGGGCTTCCTAAATTTGGGCTCAAATGAATTGGACTTGAAATTAGAAAACTGTGTTGCGACAAAATTTATGCGTACCTATAAATCAAATTTTTTTGTGATGTTATGCAAAATAATTTAATCACTTACATCATAATTATCAGGGCCCACAATCGATTCATCCGAAACTTTACGATAACTAAAACCCAACTTGCAAAGTGAGGGCCCAAATGAATTTTTCCCAATCAGAATGATAAAATACGAGAAATAAATGTGAGGTAATTAGTAACATGGCTTAATTGAACAAATGAACATGATTTAGAGTTGGGCTATTACAGCCTTTCCCACCTAGAGAGTTTCGTTCTTGAAACTTATAAACTTTATCAAAACACGTAAAATTACCTCAAATAGGTGTGGGTACTTGGCTTTAATTTCTTCCTGGTTTTTCCAAGTGGCTTTTAAGGAGGTGTGATTTGACCAAAGCACCTTCATTAAGGGTATCTACTTTATGTGCATCTGTTTAATCCTGCACTCTAGTATCTGAACTGGGTGTTCTTCGTACACTAGATCTTTAGTGACTTCAATATGTTTTGTTACGATAGCATGGTCAGGATCTGTAGTGTACTTTATGAGTTGTGAGGCTGAAATGCATTATGTAGGTGTTCGAGTTCTCTGGCAGATCTAATCGACAAGCTACGGGACTTTACTTTTCAGTAATCTTATATACCCCAATGTATCGAGGGTTTAATTTGCTTCGTACTCTAAACCTCTTTATACCCTTAGTTAGCGAGACCTTTAGAAAAACTTCATCGCTTGCCTGAAACTCCAAAGGCCTCCTTCTTTTATCATCATAGCTCTTCTGTTGGCTTTAGTCAAACTGAATATGCTCCCGAATTTTTCTTATCGTTTCAGTAGTTTCTTGAATCAGTTCTGAGCCTAAACTCAAGACCTCATCTATGTCGCTCCAGCACAAAGGGGATCTACATTTCCTTCCATATAGCGCCTCAAACGGGCCATTTTTATGGTGGACTGGTAACTATTGTTATGAGAAAATTCCACCAATGGCAAGTCATCTTCTCACTTTCCTTGGAAGTCCAATAGAAAACGTCTTAATATGTCTTCTAAAATTTGATTCACTTTTCCGATTTGTCCATATGTTTCAGGATGATAAGCACTACTAGCAGTTAATTTAGTTCTGAAGGCTTATTGAAGTGCTTGCTAAGCATAGGCTTGGAGTCTCTGATCTCTATTAGATACTATGTCTGATGGAATTCAATGTAATCGAACTATTTCCTTAACATACAGCTAGGCTAGTCTTTTAGCTCCCCAGGTATCCTGAGTTGGCAGAAAATGGGCAGATTTAGTAAGTCGATCAACTATTACCCATATAGCATTTTTCTTTGAAGCAGAAATAGGTAATCCCATGGCAAAGTCCATTGAGATGTAGTCCCACTTCTAAATGGGAATTTCTAATGGTTGCAGTTCACCCACGGGATGTTGGTGCTCAGCTTTAACCTTTTCGCAAATCAAACACTTGTCAACATACTTTGTAATCTCTTCCTTCATTTTATTTCATCAAAAGTATTGTCTCAAGTCTATGTACATATTATTACTCCTGCATGCATCGAGTACTGGGTGTCGTGAGCCCTTCTCCAAGATCTTGTTCTTATTTGCTCATTTTTAGGTAGGCACAGGAGATTCTGAAATCGTAGGGTCCCATCTTCATGTACTACAAACCCGGATGACTTCCCTCTCTAAAGATTTTGCTTTATCCCTTAGAGTTTAGGATCACTTTCTTGGGTCATCTGAATTTCCTTTATTATGGAGGGCTATAAGATAAGTACTGATAATTGAACACTTGCTTCCCTGTGTGACACTAATTGAATACCCCCAAGTCCTCAAGCTCTCTCAAGAGGTTCAACTACGTAATTATTACAGTGTTCAAGCGTTGTTGTATCTTCCAACTCAGTGCATCTACCACAACATTTGCTTTTCCTAAGAGATTTTGAATCTGCAAGTCATAATCTTTAAGAAATTCTAGCCAACACCTTCGTCTCAAATGGTGCTCCTTTTGAGGGAAGATATACTTCAAGCTTTGATGGTCTGTGAGGATCTTACAGGGTACTCCATATAAGTATTGTCTCCGGGTTTTCAATGTAAAGACCACAGCTACTAGCTCCAAATTGTGGGTGGGGTAATTCTTCTCATAAGGCCAGATCTGTCAGGAGGCATGAGCTACAACTTTATCTTCTTACATCAGGACACACCCCAACCCATTTTTCAATGCATCATTATAGATGGTGTACTCCTTGCCTTCCATGGGTAAAGTTAGGATTGGGGCGGTAGTTAATCGCTACCTTAACCCTCGAAATCCCCTTTTTACAATTCTTTGTCAACTCAAACTTAATGACTTTCTTCAACAAATTGGTCAAGGGAGAGGCTATCTTTGAAAAATCCTTCATAAACCTCCGATATGTAACACCCCCAGCCCCTATGCCGGAAGCGTTACGTTTTCTTAACTTCTTACGCAAATTTCTGGGGCGAAACGGACAGAGTTTCCCCTAAAAACTGACCGTTTCCAGGCTAAAAGCCTTACAATAAGTCCTTGTAATCAACGGAAGCGCAAAACATTAAAAGAAACTCAACGGCCACACGCCGGAGTTCATGATTCAACGAGCAACCCGCTTGGAGCATACCAAACAGAGTAGTTCATTAATAAGGAATAAATGAAAGATACAACTCAACGGTTCATACAACCGGAGTATTGGGGTTTACATCCCAAAGCATAACTAACTTTAAAAGAGAAGACATCTAACTATTTAGATGGTTGCCTCATACGGCCATACACAGTGACCTTTATACTATATGCATTACATGAACTAGCATAATTATTTATAGACGTTTATAAACTAAGAATACTGTACATGGCTTCATTAAGAATATAAGTAGGCACATATGACTCTTTTTCAATCAAGGGCAAACTTCAACTCTGCATAAGAGGCTTGACTTTCACCTATCACAAAGAAAACCTAGGAAAAAGGGGAAAGAGTAGTGGGATGAGCAACCACACGCTCAGCGAGTGTCCCTCAACCCCCTTAAAATCAAAACCGTTACAGGCAATACTATCTTTACTAGTCACATATTACGTTTCCACACTTTACTATCATATTAGGCATTCATAAAATTCTTATGGAAATAGCACTCATCATAAACTTCCCTTTAAGCACTCACACATTTCTAGGTTTCTAAGTGACCAAACTTCTTTGCTAACAAGCAGTCAAACACTTACGTAAAGGGCGAGGTTAAGCACTGGGGCTTTCTTTTTCATAAACATTACTTCTTAGCATTCCATTCGAACTATGCATGAAACCCTATTCATATGATGTGCACATAAGGTTATTTCTTTTCAGAATCATACTTTTCTTGGCATTTCATTCATATGATATGCATAAGATGCACACATTTCAAGTCTCATTCATAAGGTATGCACGAAATATGCTCATAAGACTTACTTTTCATATTCGTATCTTACTTAGCATCTCATTCATAAGTTATACTTAGAACAGCACATATCATACATAGGAAGCTTTCTTTCTTTTACTGAAAACACTTCAGCTCATAAAAACTCTTCTCTTTGCCTCTTATGGCTCATATTCTTTTAAAAGAATCTCTTTCATCTTGGTCTCATAATGACCCTTAGGAAAACTTTCTTTCTGAAATACTTAAAAAGGCGAAACGCCAACTGCTTTTCTTATTTAATAAGAAACTACTCTGGGCATAAGATCATCATAAAGTGCTGGTTGGGAGAGATCTACACTCAATCCCAGTGAGATTAACTCACACTAAGCTCTTACTCCCGGGATGGCAACTAACTTTGGACCTTAACCCTCGTCAGGGTCTCTAGGGATTACTCCCTAGGTTAGGGATTCCCCCGTTCAAGCAGGTTCACTCCCATCTATTGTCCCTAAGCACTGATCTTAGCCATTTAAACTGGTCATAACGACTAATAAGTTTGCTGCCCCTCACAGCGAAATCCTTTATCATGCAACTCACGCCTTTGTAAAACTCTTTAGGATTCCCCCGTTCAAGCAGGTTCAGTCCCAAAACTGTATTCATTTAGTTAAAATATGCCATCATACACTAATATTTATGGCTACTATTATTTCAAAACATGAAATGCTTCTTTGAAAATCTCAGCCTTATGCACATAATGTAACTTGAGGACATGGAAGGGAAGGGGGGTCCACATGTATCACATTCAAGCACTTCATAATCAATTCATCACAATGAGCCACACATGGCCTCGCAATCCACACGATTGCGGTTAATTCACAACCCAGACTCCCTCCTCATAAGCACCGTACCATAAGAATCTCGAACCACTCATAGTTCTACCTCAAACCATACAACTACCATCTCGGTTTTCAATTTATTAATCATAACATATTATCATACTAATTTATGAAAAGGTAAGGTTTAGGTACTTACCTGGGTAAGCAGCACCACTCAGCGGTGCGTTACAGCAAGCATACGTACGCATATATACCGTCGCATCCACATATTAAAACTATAGCTCTTTACTTAGCAATTCAAACATGATAAGGCTCTAAGCATTTTCAAGCATGATTAGACTGTAAGCATTTTCAAGCATGATTGGGCTCTAAGCATTTCTAATTTACTTCGGAGTTAGTTAGTCATTATGGGATAGTTAAGCATATAGGCGATTGTAGATTGGCTAAACATTTATATACATTAATTTTAAACACGTACGATACACTTCGAAGTTCATACTCAGGCGTGAATTAATTGTATAGATTCAAATCAAAGCTAAACATACATACTTCACTTCGAATCAAAACTTCCAGCTTGATTTAACTAAATTGATTCGAATCGAGACTAAACATATATGACTTAGTTCGAATTAAAATCTCAGGCATACATTGACTAAATTAATTTGAATCGAAACTAAACACATCTAATTCATTTCGAATTAAAATCTCAGGCATAAATTAACTAAATTGCTTCGAATCGAAGCTAAACATGCATAATTCACTTCGATTTACAATCTCAGGCATAAATTAACTAATTTGATTCGAATCGAAGCTAAACATATATAATTCATTTCGAATTACAATCTCAGGCATAAATTAACTAATTTGATTCGAATCGAAGCAAAACATATATAATTCATTTCGAATCAAAATCTCAGGCATAAATTGACTAAATCGATTTGAATCGAAGCTAAACACATCCAATTCACTTAGAATTCAAACCTCAGGTATAAATTAACTAAATTGATTCGAATCGAGGCTAAATATATTTAATTCACTTCTTGACATTTCTAACGAATTTAGCCAACCCTAATCTGACATGCAACATCAATCTGCTAAAAAACATTTTTGAAAAATAGTAATAGCTTAGGAGGCGAGAAACACCCACCTGAAATTGCTTAATTTCCCACTTAATTGGCAGCAACTCACGCCCTAATCCCCCTGAACTCGAACCCTAGCTCAGCTACTCACTAAACCCGAAACCCTAGCTTTCAAATCCTTGACCCACACGGCTCTTGGTGGTCGCCGAACCACCGGTGGCACCCTGCCAGCGTCTCGTCGCCACCGTCTCAGTGGCCGCGGCTCCCTTCCCCCCTCAACCTCTCGATCTCTCTTTCTCACTCTCTGCTCGTCGCGGTGGGTGCAGCTGGGGAGTCGATGGGTCGATGGGGTGCGAACTGAGGTGGCGTCGCCACCGTCACCGCCGTGACTCTCTTTCCTCTCTCTCTCCCTCTCTCTCTCTCTCTCTCGCTCGTTTAGTGGTTGCCGTGGAGGGGGTCGACGAGGAGCCAGAACCAACCTCCCCCCCTCTCGTGTTCCTTCCCCTCAAAAAAAGTAAGGGGCTTCGGCCCCTTATTTGATATATTCCCCCCCTTTTTTAATGCTTGTTCAATCAGCTGACATCGCCCACCTTTCTAATCTCGGGCCTCATATCCTATCCCGAATCGATAATACGACCATTTGTCGATTATTCGATCCCGAATACATCTAGATTCGATTTAATAGACCACAAACTAATTCTAAGGTTGAAATCCTAATCGTATTCGGGAAAGGACTAAATAAATCAATAACGACTAAATTAAACTATCGATATAATTAAAAAGCACAAATAACATGAATTAACTTTAAAAATCAATAATAGCGTTAATAATTCTTTTTAATAAAATTTATCGTTCACAAAAACACATCGATAACAATTTAACTCGTATAATTAATAAAAGTACGATTTTAATAACATAGAAAGCAAGATAGGCAGGTTAACTTAAAATGAAGAAGGCGGGTCTTACACTCTTCCCCCCTTAAAAGAATTTCGTCCTAAGTTCGGTCTTCCCTAGAATGCACGTACACAACTAAGATCTACGCGGTAGGTTTTCAAAAGGTTTCATTTTGCAGACTCTACTTCTTTTGAATCGAAAGAAAATGGCGTATGGTATCCAGTCTCCGCCTCGTCGATACTCTTCAAGCGTCTAGTCACTCTATTTAGGTGCCGAGGGCAAATCGCATTGAAGAGGGGCAATTGAGTTGGCGTGGAAGTCCATATTGAGTTTGTTATGAAAAATGAACAAAGGTTTTCGAAAATCTAAACTCAGTTCACACGACAGGCACTAATTCTATGCATATGCATCTGTAAGTGGGCATCGAAAGGCATAACAATCGAGACAATGACATCTTAAGGTCATACACCAGCGGTTTCATTCTAAAACATGAATTCAAGTCACTTTTGGGACCACAATGATTAACATGGAGACTCCTATAATACATTTAGAATAACAAAAATGTCACATGACACCACATAGTATTATTTAAGCATAACAGAGTCACATAGCATCATTTAAGTATAATAGCATGACATAGTATTGCATAGTATCAGCATTTCAGCATTCTCAAGTTTAGGAATTGGAAGTAACATACAACCGGCTAATATACATTTAGCAAGCAATTTTATAAACGAAAGCATATCTGACCAGTATTTCTATGTTTTTACATCAATCACGAATAACCTTTAAACATTTCATTCATGGCAACTTAGACAGGGCACGCTAATGTTGTATGAAGGAGTTAACTTAATTAGGTTTGTTCTAAAACATGAAGACATTAGGTCAATCTAAGGTTAAATCATTTACTAGAAGGTTACCACATTACACTAAGGTAGCAGAGATAATAATTGCGCCATATTAGCAATAAAAGATCGAATTCACATTGACATCACGTAGGGTTTACAACAGAGCACTGAAAATCCAGAATCACGACTAACATGAACTAGCATAATCATATTGATAAGATCAACTTGAAGAAGGAAATGCTGAGGCAGGAATGTAAGTCGATGATTTCGATGGTGGGGAGTCTTTCCCTAAGGTTCTTACTTGGGGCTGATCATCTCTGAAGTCGTAGATTCATACAAATGAATGGTTATGCTCCTAGATGAGTCCTGGGTCTATGGCTTATGGGCCTACATGCTTCCGTTGTGCTACTCCGATCAAACATACAAAGGCAAGAATGTGTGAATGCAAGTTTCTAAGGTTGTCTCATCATGCTTTAATATGTGTGTATGTAGTTATTCAACTATTACATGGAATTATAGAATTCACAAAGTGCAAGCAATAAGTTAGAGGTTATGCCATGTCATGAATTATCAAACTTGGATAATCTGAATAATCAAGTCACATATCAATCCGACTCAAGTCACGCTCTTTCACTAGCATACACAACCGAAGCAATTTAAAACTAAGTTACTTAACCAGGGGGTTTTCATTTCATAGCAAGGCAATAGAGACATCACACAACATCCCCTTGGCATCATAAGAAATCCTTAAGACATGCAGACTCTCGGGGTCGTCACATAGAGAGAACACCTAGAATTGCATATACGCATGCAATCCTCCTTTGCAACTTGTGGTCAATGGCTTGCTCTAAACACCGTTCAATTTAGGAAGGATTTGGTGTCCAACTGCCAGGGTTGTTTGAGTATGGTTGATATTACTGATCGTATGGGTACGCGTTGAGGTCTTATGAGGTACACCCATTCCACAGGTGATCATAGGAGTCTCACCGTAGGTCGCTTACATTAGTAGGGATCATTTACTATGTACAATTTCAAAGCCTGCCAGGTTCTTTCTCCCTTATGCTTTCTAGGTATATCAGGGTTCGTTCGGGCCAAAACATTGTCACCCCTTTCACGAATAACAATCCATGTAATAAAAAGAATAGGTAATGCATGGTTTAGGCAATAATGGCAAAGAAGGAGGACGATAGGTACACTTATGTAATGTTCAACGAGCTCCCATCACTAGCACATAGTCTTTCAAGCATGCATATAAAGGTAACCTCTAATATACTCAGGGAATTCGGCATTCAAAAGAAAAGAGGGAAGATATCATTTAGTAGGATTACCAATTATAGCAATCGATCTCGACACGTACAGTACAATGGCATGTACTTGGAAACCTAAGTTCGTTCATCATAGCTAAGGAGTGTAAAGTAAAACTTGACTCGACAACGAAAAGATATTAACATTTCGAAACTTCAGACTTCAAAGGTGAAATTAGCTGATCTGTTTTGAACGTCTTCTCTACCAACCTTTGAGTACGTCTGCTCACTCCATTATGGGGCCTGAGGAGCAAATCGTACTTTAGGGGCAAAGACGAGCTTAGAAAAGAATTTTCAATCGCTTGAGTCTAATTGACGTGCTTTAACTATCGATTGCCTTAACAGAGTGCACGAAGAAAACATTTATCATTCAAAACATCACTTAGCTCACACGATACAAGTGAATTGGACTCACTTCCTAACACACGGCTTACATACATCCGATTGGCTTAACCGGATCACCTAAAAGTCAATCAGTGAAGTCAATTAGCACATTAGGAACATATTACACCAATGAAGTATTAACACCACCTGAAGGTGTGGGGAGAGCTATTTGACTCTTATACTAATGCACAACTCGCTACTTTTACTCAATCGACCTACTCGAGCCTCACATAAGTCAAAGATGACTATACTATAAAGCACACTTGCATACGAAGCAGGCATATGTCACATAACCACAAAGTGTTCCTAGGCACTTATATGAGATGCAAGACTCAGGTGGCGGCCTATGGTCGCAGGACCATGCTCTGATACCATCCATGTAACACCCCCAGCCCCTACGCCGGAAGCGTTACGTTTTCTTAACTTCTTACGCAAATTTCTGGGGTGAAACGGATAGAGTTTCCCCTAAAAACTGACCATTTCCAGGCTAAAAGCCTTACAATAAGTCCCTGTAATCAACGGAAGCGCAAAATATTAAAAAAAACACAACGGCCACACACCGGAGTTCATGACTCAACGAGCCACCCGCTCGGAGTACACCAAACAGAGTAGTTCATTAATAAGGAATAAATGAAAGATACAACTCAACGGTTCATACAACTGGAGTATTGGGGCTTACATCCCAAAACATAACTAACTTTAAAAGAGAAGATATCTAACAATTTAGATGGTTGGCTCATACGGCCATACAGAGCGACCTTTATACTATATGCATTACATGAACTAGCATAATTATTTACAGACGTTTATAAACTAAGAATACTGTACATGGCTTCGTTAAGAACATAAGTAGGCACATATGACTCTTTTTCAATCAAGGGCAAACTTCAACTCTGCATAAGAGGCTTGACTTTCACCTGTCACAAAGAAAACCTGGGGAAAATGGGAAAGAGTAGTGGGATGAGCAACCACACGCTCAGTGAGTGTCCCCCAACCCCCTTAAAACCAAAACCGTTGCAGACAATACTACCTTTACTAGTCACATATCACGTTTCCATACTTTACTATCATATTAGGCATTCACAAAATTCATATGGAAATAGCACTAATCATAAACTTCACTTTAAGCACTCACACATTTCTAGGTTTCTAAGTGACCAAACTTCTTTACTAATAAGCAGTCAAACACTTACGCAAAGCGTGAGGTTAAGCACAGGGGCTTTCTTTTTCATAAACATTACTTCTTAGCATTCCATTCAAACTATGCATGAAACTCTATTCATATGATGTGCACATAAGGTTATTTCTTTTCAGAATCATACTTTTCTTAGCATTTCATTCATATGATATGCATAAGATATACACATTTCAAGTCTCATTTATAAGGTATGCATGAAATATGCTCATAAGACTTACTTTTCATATTCGTATCTTACATAGCATTTCATTCATAAGTTATACTTAGAACAGCACATATCATACATAGGAAGCTTTCTTTCTTTTACTGAAAACACTTCAGCTCATAAAAACTCTTCTCTCAGCCTCTTAAGGCTCATATTCTTTTAAAAGGATCTCTTTCATCTTGGTCTCATAATGACCCTTAGGAAAACTTTCTTTCTGAAATACTTAAAAAGGCGAAACGCCAACTGCTTTTCTTATTTAATAAGAAACTACTCTGGGCATAAGATCATCATAAACTGCTAATTGGGAGAGATCTACACTTAATTCCAGTGAGATTAACTAAGCTCTTACTCCCGGGATGGCAACTAACTTTGGACCTTAACCCTCGTCAGGGTCTCTATGGATTACTCCCTAGGCTAGGGATTCCCCCATTCAAGCAGGTTCACTCCCATCTATTATCCCTAAGCACTTATCTTAGCCATTTGAACTGGTCATAACAACTAATAAGTTTGCTGCCTCTCACAGCGAAATCCTTTATCATGCAACTCACGCCTTTGTAAAACTCTTTAGGATTCCCCCGTTCAAGCAGGTTCAGTCCCAAAACTATATTCATTTAGTTAAAATATGCCATCATACACTAATATTTATGGCTACTATTATTTCAAAACATGAAATCCTTCTTTGAAAATCTCACCCTTATGCACATAATGTAACTTGAGGACATGGAAGGGGAGGGAGGTCCACATGTATCACATTCAAGCACTTCATAATCAATTCATCACAATCAGCCACACTTGGCCTTGCAATCCACACAATTGCGGTTAATTCACAACCCAGGCTCCCTTCTCACAAGCATCGTACCACAAGAACCTCGAACCACTTATAGTTCTACCTCAAACCATCCAACTACCATCTCAGTTTTCAATTTATTAATCATAACATATTATCTTACTAATTTATGAAAAGGTAAGGTTTAGGTACTTACCTGGGCAAGTAGCACCACTCGGCGGTGCGTTACAGCAAGCATACATACGCATACATACCATCACATCCACATATTAAAACTATAGCTCTTTACTTAGGAATTCAAACATGATAAGGCTCTAAGCATTTTCAAGCATGATTGGGCTGTAAGCATTTTCAAGCATGATTGGGCTCTAAGTATTTATAATTTACTTCGGAGTTAGTAAGTCATTATGGGATAGTTAAGCATATAGACGATCGTAGATTAGCTAAACATTTATATACATTAATTTTGAACACGTACGATGCACTTCGAAGTTCATGCTCAGGCGTTAATTAATTGTATAGATTCGAATCAAACCTAAACATACATACTTTACTTCGAATCAAAACTTCCAGCTTGATTTAACTAAATTGATTCGAATCGAAACTAAACATATATAACTTAGTTCGAATTAAAATCTCAGGCATATATTGACTAAATTAATTTGAATCGAAGCTAAACATATATAATTCATTTCGATTTAAAATCTCAGGCATAAATTAACTAAATTGCTTCGAATTGAAGCTAAACATACATAATTCACTTCGATTTACAATCTCAGGCATAAATTAACTAATTTGATTCGAATCGAAGCTAAACATATATAATTCATTTCGAATTACAATCTCGGGCATAAATTAACTAATTTGATTCGAATCAAAGCTAAGCATATATAATTCATTTCGAATTAAAATCTCAGGCATAAATTGACTAAATTGATTCGAATCGAAGCGAAACACATCCAATTCACTTAGAATTAAAACCTCAAGCATAAATTACTTAAATTGATTCGAATCGAGGCTAAACATATTTAATTCACTTCTTGACATTTCTAACGAATTTAGCCAACCCTAATCTGACATGCAACATCAATCTGCTGAAAAACATTTTTGAAATAGCTTAGGAGGTGGGAAACACCCGCCTGAAATTGCTTAATTTCCCACTTAATTGGCAGCAACTCACGCCCTAATCCCCTTGAACTCGAACCCCATCTTAGCTACTCACTAAACCCGAAACCCTAGATTTCAAATCCTTGACCCACACGGCTCTTGGTGACCGCCGAACTGCCAGTGGCACCTGCGAGCGTCTCGTCGCCACCGCCTCAGTGGCCGCGGCTCCCTTCCCCCCTCGATCTCTCTTTCTCACTCTCTGCTCGTCGCGGTGGTTGCAGCTGGGGAGTCGATGGGTCGATAGGGTGCAAACTGAGGTGGCGCCACCACCGTCGCCGCCACGACTCTCCTTCCTCTCTCTCTCTCTCTCTCTCTCTCTCTCTCTCTCTCTCGTTTGGTGGATGCCGGGGAGGGGGTCGACGAGGAGCCAGAACCAACCTCCCCCCCCTCGTGTTCCTTTCCCTCAAAAAAGTAAGGGGCTTCGGCCCCTTATTTGATATATACCCCCCCTTTTATTAATGCTTGCTCAATCAGCTAACATCGCCTGCCTTTCTAATCTCGAGCCTCATATCGTATCCCGAATCGATAATTCGTCGATTATTCGATCCCGAATATATCTAGATTCGATTTAATAAACCACAAACTAATTCTAAGGTTGAAATTCTAATCGTATTCGGGAAACAACTAAATGAATCAATAACGACTAAATTAAACTATCGATATAATTAAAAAGCACGAATAACACGAATTAACTTTAAAAATCAATAATAGTGTTAATAATTCTTTTTAATAAAATTTATCGTTCACGAAAACACATCGACAATAATTTAACCCGTATAATTAATAAAAATACGATTTTAATAACATAGAAAGCAAGATAGGCAGGTTAACTTAAAACAAAGAAGGCGGGTCTTACACGATAATAGCCTGCTAAGCCTAAGAAACTTCTAATTTTCGTGGCATTAGTGGGCCTTGGCCACTCTGTAATTGCTTTCACCTTTCGGGGGTCTACTTTAATCCCTTCCCTTAAAACATGTCCCAAAAATACCACTTCTTCTAGCCAAAATTCACACTTCTTCAATTGGCCATATAATTGGTATTCTCTCAATGTCTGCAACACTGTCCTCAAACGAACAGTATGTTCATATCTGTCCTTGAGTACATTAAGATGTCATCTATGAGCATCACCACAAACTTGTTTAAACAGGGTCTAAAACTCTATTCATGAAATTCCCAAAGGCCGTCAGGGCATTAGTCAGGCCAAAGGGAATCATCATAAACCCATGATGACCATACCTTATCCTAATTGCAATTTTTGGGATGTCTTCAGGTTTAATCCTAAGCGGATAGTATCCAGACCTCAAATCAGTCTCGGAAAAGACTCCTGCTCCTTATAATTGATCAAATAAATCATCTATTCAGGGTCAAGGGTATTTGTTTTTGATGGTGATCTTATTCAATTCCCTATAACTGATACACAACCTCAAGGTTCCATCTTTCTTCTTTACAAATAAAAATGGAGCAGCCTATGATGGCACACTCAGTCTATTAAATCTCTTCTGTAATAGCTTATCCAACTGAATCTTCAGTTCTCTAGACTTTGTTAGGGCCGTAAAATATGGGGCTTTGGAGATGGGTTGGTTACTAGGGACTAGTTCAATTTTAAAATTAATTTCTTTTCGAGAGGGCAGTCTTGGCAAGTATTCGGGAAAATGTCTCTAAATTCACAAAGCACATAAATATCTTTTGCTTTTTCTTCCTTTCCTTCAGTATCAATGGCATAGCACTAATACCCAATACATCCTTTACATGCTAGCCTACTTGATTTCGTACAGCGGAAATTATAGGACATGGTTTTTTCTCTCTTTGTCCATAAAAACATACTTTTCCCCCACTTTCATTCCTCAAAATCACTTTAAGGTCCTCAAAATCAATTTTGGCCCCATAACTATGCAACTAATTCAACCCTAAAATGATATCAAAGTTTGACAAATCAACATGAATCAAATCCCCAAGAAATGTGGTTCTATAAACAGTAATAAGGGCACATTTATAGGAGATACGACACTCAACTATGGAGTCATGGGGTAACTTAATTCTATAATTAGTCTTTGCCTTCATATTCTCAAGGTTCAATTGCACAGTAAAGCGAGTTAATATAAATGAATGAGTGGCACCCGAATCAAACAATAAACAAAATGGCTTTGACTTTAAAAAGAGAGTTCCAGTAAATATCTTACCAGAGGTAGCAGCTTCCTTCTTGCTCACTGCCTGCGCGTTTCCTACCACTATAGGCCTTGGAGGTGGGGGCCCTTGGAGAGGTAGGGCCAAGGGTTTTACAGAACCCTTGTCCACAGCCTTTAGTCTTCAGGGGCAGGCAGCTATGAGATGCCTCCGGCTACCACACCACATGCATTTATTAGTTTCCGCTCGACATTCAAGAGTGGTGAGGTCAGTTCTTCCACATTTGCCACAGGGCTCTGGGGGATCTACAGTACGACTCCTGGGAGGAGCGGGAGAAGGCTTCTTCTGGTTTACACTTTCATTCGGGGCCCCGCGCTTGATCCCTTTCCCCTTTTAATTTATTGGGTTGGGGGCCCTCAACTCAGTCTTCACTCACGCCACTTCAGCTGCTTACTCATATACCCCCTAGTAGGTCGAGATTGGTTGACCAGCTAGCTGATTGCGAATATAGAAAGCTAGACCCTCTTCAAGTCTCTTCATCTTCAGTCTTTCAAATGAGAGATGCTCAAGATGAACATGGATAGTTCTGTAAACCTACTAGCATATTGCAATACCGTCTTACTTCCACTCATTCTCAGTTCCATAAATCCCTTCTCTTTTTGCCGTCGAACCACAACTGGGTAAAATTTAGCTTTGAGTTCTTTCAGAAATTTACTCCAAGTGGACTCAGGTCCTAATTTCCTATCCTTCACATTGTTCCACCAAATGTCAACTTCCCCAGTTAGGTAAATTTTCCCAATATTCACCTTCTTCTCATATGGAACCACTAGGTCCGATGGGTTGTAGTTTCCATTATAGACTTTTGGGTTGCGTCGTGCTACCATATCTACTAGTTTATCATCTTTAGGAGGGTTTTCAATAGGTACTGGGGGAATTCGTTGCGTCAATTCAGAAACCAATGTCGACCAATAGTTAGGATTCCCAATTTTATTAGCTATCTCAGGGGGGAATCGTGGGCAAAGTTTGATGGCACATTACACGAAGCTTAGGCACCTGACCCTCGATCATTATCTGAATCATCTTCTATGTGGGTCTCTGCATTATTTTGCGCGGACTCAAAGATTCTGATTATACATTAAACAGAGTAATTCAATCACTTAAGTACAACTAACATATAGGATAAATACACACAATAGATAAAAACTAACATGGTTCAAATATTATTAAAACATAAACCAAAGCTTCATTACATCATCACTATAACTGCTTGTTTATGTACATGTACATGATTCAACAAAAGAATGTTGCATCTAGCTAACCAACTAGGCTCCGCACTACTTTTGCCTCCTAATAAAACGCTACATAGCCCTAACAGTCTAAGCCCGCCACTTGCCCAAAAAGAAAGCGGGGATAGTGAACACAGCCAGAAGGATCCATCCAGCTATATAGAATGGCATCTCCTACATAAAATACATCTATCCAATTGACTGTGCTATATACACATGCGTCCCAAAATATAACCTATCTGAAAAGTCAGCACCTAAACCAAACTAACGATCCTTAGATGGATGGTAGTTCGAATCAGACTTGTCCTCAAGCTTCTTGCCCGAGTCAAAGCTACTGTCGGATGCACTCGACTCCATCTTCTTAACATCATGATCAATCCAATGCTCCTCGAACACCGGGTCCTCCTCTGGGTTCTCCATAAGCTCATCATCAGAGCTAATCACGACTATCTCTTGTGCATAAGGGATATGCACGACCATGTCAGCCTTTCCAGACCCCAATAACGTTAGACTGTTGAACATCTAAGGAATGCCCGGTGCAGGTGGTAAGGGTGGTCCCTTAGTAAGTGCAGGTGGTGCAGGCAAGGGAGGTGCATGTTGCAAAGGAAATACATTATGCAAAGTCTCCATGGTAATCCCCCTTCCTCGAACTCCTCCCTGCGTAACAACCCTGTAGTGATGGTAGCTCAAGCCCCCTATATCTGAAACCTAGGTTCATCCCACCCTGGGGCCCCAGTCATTAAGAAATCATGATAATGGATCCTAAACTCAACCCACAAGGTAACGATAGGTAGGGACCACAACAGTCAACACGCACAGCCGTAATGCTATGAAACTCAAAAAAGGGGTTATGCGCATGAGCTATCATACTAACATATAGCAGAGAGATGTGGGCGGCCACATGTGTACCTGGCATCATGTTTACCGCATATGGATCCATCTAACAAGGAAAACATAAATGGAGAGCATGTAATAGATACACAGACCCTTCTATTATTACGAATCTCTAACGATATAGTAATAATCCTTACCAACCAAGCTTCTCTCCCACCTGTTTCTGCGCTCCATACTTGATAACCTATCAAGAAAAACCAAATCTAGCACTGATACAAAATCTGTAACACCCTAAAATGAGCATGTTTTCATTGCTTGTAATCACTATACTAGTTTTCTTTAATTATAACATATAAACCAATGATTAGGGAGTTACCGCCATCCTAAAAGGACTGGGCTTAAGGCCAATACACTAGAGATGACATAGTAGAGTATAAATCAAGCCCATATACATAGTAAACATTTTGAAATTCAACCATGTTCCTTGCTCACTTATCATCTTCAGTAGGTATGCTAGCAGGCGGTCAGTTCACTGAGCAATTGCCCAAAACAAAACATAGTAAACATTTTGAAATGTGAGCCAAAGCTCAGTACATGCATTCCTGTATTGTTAAATAATCATTGAAGAATTGGTTGAGCTTGCTTTGAAATTTATTTTAGTTTGAAACAGGGAATGAAATAAATGTGAAACAGCATTACTAATTATTATCTGATAATGAAACCCTATAACTGTTATGATCTATACATAGGTGTACACCTTCCAAGCCGATCGATGGACCGGGCCTAAGGCCACGCAGATAACTATAGGGTGAGTGCCCTATAAAAGATAATCGACGAGGTAACTAATTTGATGACAATTCATTGAATAAACTGATTAATTGATATACTTGCCAAAATATTATAAATTTGGTAAATGCATTCTAACTTCTAAAGATACAGACAATAGACATACCTGGGATGTTTAAATGCAATCTCACTGGATAATATTTATGCATAACAAGGGGAAAACGATAGAGTAGGCCCTAATTCTGTTTTAAAAATGTCATTATAGATGTATGTAGTTAGTACTTAAAACTCACTCTCTTAAATGGTAACCTTAATAGAAATTTATTAAAGAATGGCACTCAAATTTCAATAAATCATTACAAAGTAACATTAAGATAATTTGAAAACTAAATAAATTAATGAAATTTAACTCAATATGAGATAACTTAGAGCAAAATAGGCCTAAGTAAAACAAGGTAGGTTATAATGGAAAGGTTTTAATGGATATAAATGGAATATAGGGTTTTTGACATTTCTAAGATGAATAATAAAAGGTTTCAGACCAAGAGGGTAAAATTAGGTTTGGGATAGCTCAAATTACCATAACTTAGTCTGATAACCACTGTTCTTAATTCATTACTCTCTCGACTTCTCCCATTTCATTCTCATGTCCATTTAACTCGGTTTTCCAACCCAAGTAAGCTTTTAAACACAATCAAAGTTTGTGATCTCACCAAACTTTGGATTTTTTTGGCAATAATCATAGTTATTCCGATACTTTTAATTAAGCTCTCAAAATTCATGGCTTGCTTCTTTCTCTCATAATTCATGTTAAATGGCTCTTTAAGGACCATTAAACTTTGCTTACGTCATGTAAGTACCTTATTCTAGCGAAACACCACAAAAATTACATTATGATTAACCTCGCACTTTTCGCATTATTTTTCTTCACAAAAACACTCAAATTATTACCATATATACTTGCTTTCGTTAATAAATCAAACAACCACTTTTAGTTAATTATGGAATTTTCTATAATCCAACAATTTTGGCAAACTCACACCATAATATTTTCAAGCCGACAACGTATCCAATTGCTAATTTTCCACCTAGATTAATCCAAACAACACACTTGATACCAGAAATTAAACTAAATCATGCATCATCATGAAACCCTAGGTCATCACCAAGTCATATTTACATTCAAACTAATCCAAAATCGCCACAAACACCATCATATTCACTCCTAACGCTAAAGATTACAAACCAAGGCAAAGCACTTCAGATTCATCATTTACCCATCAAGTTTGCTTGACCATGAGTTTTCTCCATTCCTTACATGCTTCTATGTTCATCCACCCATAATAAAACATCAAACTAACACTAATTTTTATAAACATAATATGATCCATGATCAAATCAATCATAAAACCAAAAATTAAACAAAGATTAGGTTAGGATTCACCTCACTTGAATTTGAACATTGAAAGAAGGAGATGGCGTTTGGCGGTAGGGGAGTTAGAGGTGGCGGCTGGAGGTGCTAGAGGGTGGAGCTAGCCAGCAAGTGGTGACATGGGGTGCAGCAGCCACGGCAGCAGCAGGAGGGGAAAAAATAGGCGAGGGGCAGCCGTGGAAGGAGAGAAGAGGAGAAAGAGAAGAAATTGAATTTTACTTGGTTGAAATATTTGGCATGTCTTGCTTTATTGGCTAAATTTATATCATCAAAAAGTAGCTTTAAAGAGTTTACAATTGGCCATAAATAATGTTAATTAGCTAAATCAATTGCATCAACTTTTGGCTTTCTAAATTTGGGCCCAAATGAATTGGGCTTCAAAGTAGAACACTGCGTTACGATAAAATTTTTGCATAACCAAAAATCAAATTTTTTTATGATGTTATGGAACATAATTTAATCACTTAAATCATAATTATCTGGCCTACTATCGATTCACCCAAAATTTTATGATAACTAAAATTCGAATTGCAAAGTGAGGGCCCAAATGAATTTCTCCCAATCAGAATGATTAAGTACAATAGATAAACGCAAGGAAATTAGTGACATGACTTAATTAAACAAATAAACATGATTTAAGGTTAGGCTATTATAGTCTTTCCCCTTAGAGAGTTCCATCCTCAAAACTTACAAACTTTATCAAAATATGAAAGATTACCTCAAATAGGTGTTGGTACTTGCCTTTCATTTCTTCCTCATTTTGCCAAGTGGCTTCTGAGGAGGTATGATTTGACCAAAGTACTTTGACTAAGGTTATCTGCTAGATGTGCCGCTGTTTAATCCTATGGTCTAGTATCTAAACTAGGCGTTCTTCGTATACTACATCCTTGGTGACTTCAATGGGTTCCGTTACAATAGCATGGCTAGGATCTGGAATGTACATTTTGAGTTGTGAGACATGAAACATTATGTAGGTGTTCGAGTTCCACAAGCAGATCCCGTCGGTAAGCCACGGGATTTAACTTTTCAATAATCTTATAAGGCCCAATGTATCTAAGGCTCAATTTGCCTCGTACTCCAAACCTCCTTATACCCTTAGTCGGGGAAACCTTTAGAAAAACTTTATGGCCTACCTGAAACTCCAGAGGCCTCCTTCTTTTATCAGCATAACTCTTTTGTCGGCTCTGGGACCTGAATATGCTCCCGAATCTTCCTTATTATTTCAGTGGTTTCTTGAATCAGTTCTGGGCCCAAAGTCAATGCCTCATCTAAGTCGCTTCAGCACAAAGGGGTTCTACATTTTCTTCTATATAGAGTCTCAAATTGAGCCATTTTAATGGTGAACTAGCAACTATTACTGTAAGAAAATTTCACCAATCGCAACTCATCTTCCCACCTTCCCTAGAACTCTAATACACAAGCTCTTAACCTATCTTCTAAAGTTTAATTTACTCTTTTAGTTTGCTCATCTATTTCAGGATGATAAAAGCAACTAAAATTTAATTTGGTTCCAAAGGTTGTTTGAAGCGCTTGCTAAAAACGGGTTTGGAATCTCTGATCTCTATCAAAGGCTATGTCTGATGGAATAACAGGCAATCGAATTATTTCCTTAGCATATAGCGGGGCTAGTCTTTCAACTCCCCAAGTATCCCAAATTGGCAAAAAATGGACAGATTTAGTGAGTTGATCAACTGTTACCCAGATGACATTCCTCTTTGAAGCGAAAAGAGGTAATCTCATGATGAAATCCATCGAGATGGAGCCCACTTCCAAGTATTGCCTCAGGTCTCTACACATCTTGGTGCCTCCTGGATGCGCCGAGTATCGGGTGATGTGAGCCTCCTCTAAGATGTTCTTCTTTAATTCCTCATTTTTGGGTAGGCACCGGTGATTCTGAAATCACAAGGTCCCATCTTCTTGTACTACAAACCCAGGTGACTTTCCTCTCTCAAGATTTTGCTTTATCCTCTGGAGCTTAGGATCACTTTCTTGGGTCATCCGAATTTCCTCTATTATGGATGGATGTAAGGTAAGTGATGACAATAGAACACTTGCTTGCCCATGTAACACTAATTGAATACCCAAGTTCTCAAGATCTTTCAAGAGGTTTAACTACGTAATCACTATAGTGTTCAAGCTATATTGTGTCTTTCGACTCATGGCATCTGCTATAATATTTGCTTTTCATGGGTGATATTAGATCTACAACTCATAGTCTTTAAGGAATTCTAGCCGTCACCTTTGTCTTAAATTGAGCTCCTTTTGAGTGAAGATATACTTCAAGCTTTGATGGTCCGTAAAGATCTTACAGGATACTCCATATAAGTATTGTCTCCAAATTTTCAATGCAAAGACCGCAGCTGCTAGCTCCAAATCATAGGTGGGGTAAGTCTCCATAAGGCTTGAGCTATCGGGAGGCATAAGCTACTACTTTATCTTGTTACGTCATGACACGCCTCAACCCATTTTTAATACATCACTGTAGATGGTGTACTCCTTGGCTTCCACTGGTGAAGTTAGGACTAGGGCAGTGCTTAATTACTACCTTAACTCTTGAAATGCCCTTTCACACTTCTCTGTCCATTCAAACTTAATGGCTTTCTTCAACAAATTAGTCAAGGGAGAGGCTATCTTTGAAAAATCCTACACAAACCTCCGATAATAGCCAGCTAAGCCGAAGAAACTTCTAATTTTTGTGACTTTGGTGGGTCCTGGCCACTCTGTAAATGCTTTAACCTTCTAGGGGTCTACGTTAATCCCTTTCTTTGAAACGACATGTCCCAAAAATACTTGTTCTAGCCAAAATTCATACTTCTTAAATTTGCCATATAATGACGTTCCCTCAAGGTCAGCAACATTGTCCTCAAATGAACAGTATTTTTAGCTCTGTCCTTGAAGTATATCAAGATATCATCCATGAACACCACCATCAACTTGTTTGAATAGGGTCTGAAAACTCTATTCATGAGATCCATGAAGGCTATTGAGGCATTAGTCAAGTCAAAGGGCATCGCCGTAAACTTATAATGACCATACCTCGTCCTAAATGTGGTTTTGGGGATGTCTTCATCTTAATCCTAAGCTGATGGTGTTTTGGCCTTAAATCAGTCTCGAAAAAGACTCTTGTTCCTTATAGTTGATCGAATAAACCATCTATTCAGGGCAAATGGTATTTGTTTTTTTTATAGTGATCTTGTTCAATTCCTTATAATCGATACACAAAACCTCAAGGTTTCATCTTTCTTTTTTACAAATAAAACTGGAGCATCCCATGGCGACACCCTTGGTCTGGTAAATCCCTTCTATAATAGCTCATCCAACTGAATCTTTAGTTCTCTAGGCTCTGTTGGGGTCATACGATATAGGGCTTTAGAGATGGGTTGGTTACCAGGTACTAGTTCAATCTCAAAATCAATTTCTCTTTGAGGGGGTTGTCTTAGCAACTATTTAGGAAAAACATCTCTAAATTCACAAACCATAGAAATATCTTCTGCTTTTTCTTCCTTTCCTTTAGTGTCAATGGCGTAGCACCAATACCCAATACATCCTTAACACAATAGTCCACTCACTTTCATAGCGGAAATTATGGGCCATGATTTCTCCTCTCTTTGCCCATAAACACATGCTTCTCCCCCACTTTCATTCCTCGAAATTGCCTTAAGATCCTCACAATCAATCTTAGCCCCATAAGTACGTAACCAATTCATCCCCAAAATGATATCAAAGTCTGATAAATCAAATTGAATCAAATCTCAAGGAAATGTGGTTCCAACAATAGTAATAGCAACACGTTTATTGGAGACAGGACACTCAACTATGGAGTCATTAGGTAACTTAATTCTATAGTTTGTCTCTGCCGTCATATTCTCAAGGTTCAATTGCATGACAAAGCGGGTAGATATAAATAAATGAATGGTAGCCGAATCAAACAACACACAAAATGGCTTTGAATTTAAAAAGATAGTTCTAGTAAGTATCATACGAGATGTGGCAGCTTCCTTCTTGCTCATCACATACGCCCTTCCTACCACTGCAGGCCTTGGAGGTGGGGCCAAGGGTTTTACAGCACCTTTGTCCATAGCCTTTAGTCTTCAAGGATAGACAGCTATGAGATGCTCCAGGCTACCATTCCATATGCATTTATTAGTTTCCACTCGACATTCAGGAGCGATGTCGTTAGTTCTTCCACATTTCCCATATGACTATGCTAGACCTATAGTATGACTCTTAGGAGGAGTGGAAGCAGGTTTCTTTTGGTTTACACTCTCACTCGGGGTTCCCCGCTCGATCCCTTTCCTCTTTTGATTAATTGGGTGCAGGGCCCTTAACTCAGTCTTCACTCGCTCCACTTCAACTTCTCGCTTATATAACTCATGGTAGTGTCGAGATTGGTTGACTAGCTAGCTGATTACGAACATAGAAGGCTAGACCCTCTTCAAATCTCCTCATCTTTAGTCTTTTAGATGACATATACTTTGGGATAAACCTGGATAGTTTTATAAATTTATTGGTATGTTACAGTACCATCAAACTTCCATTTATTCTTAGTTCCATAAATTCCTTTTCTTTCTGTTGCTGAACAACAACTGGGTAAAATTTAGCTCTTAGTTCTTCCAGGAATTTACTTCAATTGAACTTAGGTCCTAATAGCCTATCCTTCACAGTGTTCCACCAAGTGTCAACTTCCACAGTTAGGCAAAATGTTCCAATATTCACTTCTTATCATCTGGAACTGCTACCACCAAAAAAAAATGTTTTCATTCCTCTAGCTCCACTGGGCCATACTTTATATCATAAACTTTAGGGTTATGTCGTGTCACCCTATCTGCTAGTTTATCATCTTTAGGAGCGTTTTCGGCAGGTACTGGGGGAATTTATTTCATCAATTAGAAACCAAGGTGGGCCAGTATCTAGGGTCACTAATATTATTAGCTAACTGTGGGGGAATGGGATGAATTCCACCAATGTTTGGTGACACATTACACAAAACTTGGGCACCTGACCCTCGATCATGATCTGAACAATCTCCTATGTGAGTCTGTGTATTATTTTGCATGGACTCAGATATTCTGATAATACATCAATCAGAATAACTCAATCACTTAACTAAAACCAATATATCGGATAAATATAAACATTAGATACAAACTACCTAGTTTAAATATTATTAAGACATAAACTAAAGCTTCATTACATCATTACCATAATTGCTTGTTTACGTACATGTACATTATTTAACAAAAGAATGTTGCATTTAGCTAACTAGCTAGGGTCAGCCCTACTTCTGCCTCCTAGCTAAAATGCTACCTACCAATAATCTAAGCCCACTGCATGCCTAAAAAGAAAGCGAGACTAGTGAACATAACCAGAAGGATCTATCTAGCTATGTATAATGACATCTCCTACACAAAATACATCTATCCAACTGACTGTCCTATATACATGTAAGGCCCAAAATATAACCTATCTGAAAAGTCAGCACCTAAACCAAACTAATGATCCCTACATGGATCGTAGTCTGGATAAGACTCGTCCTCAGGCTCCTCGCCCAAGTTAAAGCCGATGACGGATGCATTCGACTTTGTTTCCTTAGCATCATGATTAATCTAATGGTCCTTGAACTCTGGGTCCTTCTCTGGATCCTCCTCCTGATCCTCCATAACTCGTCATTAGAGCCAATCGCCACTATCTCTGGTGTGTCAAGGATATACACGACCACATGAGCCTCCTTAGACCTCGATAACGTTGGACTGTCGGGCATCTGAGGAGCGCCTGGTGTAAATGGTGAGGATGGTACCTCAATAGGTGTAGGTGGTGTGGGCGGGGGAGGTGCATGTTGTAAAGGAAATACATGCTGCAAAGTCTCCATGGTAGTCCTCCTCCCCCTGAACTCCTCCCTAAGTAACAACTATGTAGTGATGGTAGCCCAAGCCCCCTATAGCTAAAACTTCCCGGGGCCCTAATTGTAATAACCCAACCCTAACCTATATTTATTTATTTAAATCATATTTATTTATTTAATTAATCATATTTATTCATTTAATTAATCATGTTTATTGATTAAATTGGTCATGGTTATTTATTTAACCAAATCATGTTTATTAATTCAATTACACCCAATTTATTTATCGAACGAATTCCATTATGTTATTTAAAATTTTCCACCTTCATTTATTGTATTTAATCATTCCGGTTGGGAGATATTTCATTTGAGTCCCATTTTGCAATTCAAGTTTTATTGATTGTAAATTTCAGTTTCGTTGATTGATTAAATATCGGGTGAATTGATAGTAGGCCTCGATAATTATGATTTAAGAAATTATTATTATTATTACTATTGTTGTTGTTGTTGTTGTTGTTGTTATTATTATTATTATTATTTATAACCTCGTAAAAATTTAAATTCGAGTTACGAAAATTCAATCGCATACGGTTTACTTCCCTTCCCGGACCCAAACCGTGCAAGTCATTCGTAGCCCAACAAGTTTGCATTACTAACCAAGCCAATTACCATGATTTAAAGTTAACCATGGTTAGCCAAAAAGCCACTTTAGGGGAGAGTAATATTAGCCAAGTGATGTTGATTATTCTAACCAAGCAAAAACACACACCCACTTCTCTCTCCTCTCTCTCTCTCTAACCAGCCATCCCCCCCACCCCCTTGCTGTTGCTGCTATTTTGTCGTGTTTTTCGGCCAGTTTCTGGCCAACCCTAGCTATTTTTGGTTCCCCCCGACATCCTAGTACAACTAGCCACCATTCTCCATCATCAAAACCACTAAACATCACCTCCATCTCTACTTTTATCAAGCTTGAAGTGAGTAACCTTAAACTTGTCTCTTTGGATTTTTGGTTTTGATTCTTGTTTTTCTATTTATGGTTGTTGATCATGTTGGATTGATAGAATCGAGGGTTATTTTGATGTTTTTATTGATTAAAATAAGCTTGGAGCATGCTAGGGCTTAAGGGTAATCATGTTCATGCAAGCTTAATGTTTAAATGTTGGATTTTGATTGTTTTATCTTTGATTTAGTCATGTTTTACCTATTGATGTTTATGATGATGTTTTTGGTGATTTGAAGGACCAAAGCTTGTTTACATGCTGTTAAGGAATGGTTTAAGTTGAGGATTTGTGTGAAAAGAGAGGGAAAAGCTAAAACAATAAAGGCTGAAAATTTCAGGAAAACAAGGCAGACTTCGGGATTAGACTGGTAATGATCGGCCCATGGAAAAATTATGATTTTGGTGGGTAGATAGTTCAGTGTGTTATCGTTTAAATGGCTTTTGAATTGCCTTAATCCGATATCTGTGAAAAAAGTTGTGGTCGTTTTATCAAAACTGTGCAAAATGGACCAAAACTAACACACTTGTGTTTTAGCCCCATTTTGGGAACACTATTGTGGGAACCATACTTTTTGTTGTAAATGAATGTTTTTTAGGACTTCTTAATCTTTTCATATTGGGATTTTAGGTCTCCATTTGAGGTTAACGGTCAAAGTTATGAATTTTTGAATTGAACTGACCTGCTTTGGTGCAAATTAGGCTATTATTGCAATTTCTGTGCAGCGTATACTTGGAGGAAAATTCTAAAAATTACACTGTATATTGTCCATATTATTTTTGAATTTTCTATGAGATTTCATGAATTTTGGTTGAATATTTTGAGTTTGGTGATTTTTAGAAGCATTTTGAGTAATTGTGTAAAAAACAATAATAAAGATTGAGTGAGATTGATTATGCACTCATTTTGTGTATTTTGGGCTAACTAAGGTCATTTAAGGAGGAAATGAATATTCATAGACTTTCATGAAGCTTTTAGCTTGATTAATGAGAAAAAAGAAGATAAGTATACAATTTGGGAGCTTATTTATGAGCTTTGAATCAATTATAGATTTTACAAAGAAAATACCAAGTTTAGTGAGCTTAATAGCTTCCATTGAGTTCGATGACTCATTGAGATGGAATTCTATATCTAATGGATTCATGAATGAAATATGGGAAGTGGGAAGAATTTTTGACTCAGCAACCATATTTATTAGACCAAGTTATTGCAGTTTATGCTATTTTGAACCAAGATATATCTCTCTTGGCCTCAAACCTTTATTACTTACTCAATTCAGAATATATCAAATATATTTATCAAGCCAATCTAGTGTACTCATTGTTCTCTTAAACCGAGCTATACATCAGCGAGCCTTAAACCTGTATCAGCAATCTATTTCAGAAAAGGTCACAAACACTCTCTCAATTGTCACCATCAAGGCCTTTTCCTTTGTAATCTCATTTATCTCATTGTGGACTATTTTACTTTCATTTACTTTATATCAAATTTAATTACTTTCATCAATTCTGTTTTGAAGTTATATTGAAATACCCAAGTTATGTATACCATTTAATTACTCAATTTCTATTACACATACTTTTACTTACTCAATTATATGAGTAAGGATCATTTACTGACTACACATACTTACAATGACATTTATGAAACAGAGTCAAGGCCTAGTTATCGTTCCCCATTATGCATAAGTGTTATCAAGTCAGATGACATTTATGAAACAACTAACTTGTATCAAGTCGGATGACACTTTTAAGAACTCAAGTACGTCCATTGCCTATAGTTTTAGAAAGCATAACATGTTTATCAAGTTACAACTCTTAATGAGTTTATCAATGAATCAGTTATAACAGTGATTTGCCATTTAACTTATGACCCCGTCAGTTATCATCTATAGGGCATATGCACATTATTTACTCGTGCGGCTTCAGGCCAACTCTTGATCGGATTGGCAGGTGTACACCTATGTATAGATCATATCATTGCAAGGGGTTCACATCCAGATAATAATAGCAATTCAGTTTCATATTACTTTCATTTTTATTGTTATTGCGAACTAAATAAATTGCAAAAGTGGGTACCCATCAACAGTGTTTCTATGCTCATTTTACAATACAGGAATGCATGTACTGAGTTTTTTCTCACATTTTCGAACTGTTTTCATATTTTCCATTTTAGGTGATGAAGTATCACATGTTTCTCCATTTAGCAATCCCTTTTGGAAGTCATCAGATGCTCACAGTGGATTCAGTATAGCATGAATGTTGGGATCGACCTTAGGGTCAAGTTAAGTCTATATTCAATATACTTGTATTGTGTGGAGTGCGAGTTAGCTCATGGTATGTTTGAATCGATTATATTGAAGTTGAACTATTATGGACTTTGGTCTTGGAGTGTTTCAGTTTAATAGGTTTTGTGATTGTGAATATGAGTCACAAGATTAAATGGTTTCAGTGAGCCTTGTCCTTATCGGGACGGCGGTAGCACCTTCTATCATTAAGTCTTCCGTTGCAGTTTTTCATAAATCATGTCATTAGCATTTTGGGGGTGTTACACCAGTCTTCATGAAATCATGATAGTAGATCCTAAACTAAACCTATTAGACAACTATAGGTAGGGACCACAACAGTCTGCATGCATGGACTGTAATGCTATGAAACTCAAAAACGGGGTCCTATGCGTGAACTATCATTCCATCATGTAGTAGAGAGATGTGGGTGGCCATAGATGTACCTGGCATCAAGTTCACCGTATATGGATCCATCTAACAAGGAAAACATAAATGAAGAGCATGTAAGAGATACACAGACTTTTCTATTATTACGAATCCATAACGATATAATGATAAGGCTTACTAACCAAGTTCTCCCCCACATAATTCTACTCTCCATACTGTATAGCCTATCAAGAAAAACTGAACTAGGCTTTGATACCAAATCCGTATCACCCTGAAGTGAACATGCTTCACTATTTGTAATCACCAAACTAATATTCCTTAATTGTAACTGACAAACCCAACGATTGGGACATTACAGCTATCCTAAAAGGACAAGGCTTAAGGCAAATACACTAGAGATGATAGAATTGAGCATAAATCAAACCCATATACATTCAACATCATCCACAACCATACACGAATAATTGATAGCCAACATAAGGTTTCTACATCATAGTAAGGTAGTTCAGCATTAAGGTTATAGTTCCATCAACTAAAAGTCGCCAAATCCATGTCTAAAAATACTAGCATAATACATCATTACTAATCCGGCCATGTTCCCTTACTTATCATCTTCAGCAAGTTTGCTAGTAGGTGGGCGGTTCAATGAGCATTTACCTAAAATAAAATACAACAAACATTTCAGAATATAAGCCGAAGCTCAGTACATACATTCACGTATTGTTAAATGATCATTAAAGAATTGGCTGGACCCGCTTTGCAATTCATTTTAGTTTAAAACAGGGAATGAAATGAATCTAAAATTACATTGCTAATTATTATCTGATAGTGAACCCCTATAACTAGTTAGGATCCATAGATAGGTGTACACCTGCTAAGCTAATCGGGACCTTCCCTGAGGCCGCGTGGGCAATTGGAGAGCGAGTGCCCTATAAATCGTAATCGACAGGGTTACTAATTCGGTGACAAACCACTGAATAAACTGATTCATTGATATACTTACCAAAACATTATAACTTTGGTAAATACATTCTAACTTCTAATGATACAGGAAATGAACACACCTGTGATGTTTAAATGCAATCTCACTGGATAATATTTATGCATAAAAAGGGAAAAACGATAGACTAGGTCCTGATTCTGTTTCATAAATATCATTATAGATATATGCAGTTATTACTTAAACCCTCACTCTCTTAAATGGCAACTTTAATAGAAATTTATTAAATAATGGCACTCAAAACTTCAATAAATCATTACAATGTAAGTTACAGTAAGATAATTTGAAAACTAAATAAATTAAGGCAATTTAACTTAAGGTAAGATAACTTAGAGCAAAATAGACCAAAGAAAAACAATGGAGGTTGTAAGGGAAAGGTTTTGATGAATATAAATGGAATATAAGGTTTTTGACATTTCTAAGATGAATAATAAAAGGCTTAAGGCCAAGAGGGTATAATTAGGTTTGGGATAGCTCACATTACCCTAGCTTAGCCCGGATAACTACTGTTCTTGATTCATTACACTCTCCACTTCTCCTATTTCGTTCTCATGTCCATTTAACTTAGTTTTTCAACGCAAATAAGCTTCTAAGCACAATTAAAGTTTGTGAGCTCACTAACCTTTGTGTTTTCTTTGCAATAGTCATAATTATTCTGAAACTTTTAATTAAGCTCTCAAAATTCATGGCTTCCTTCTTTCTCTTATAATTCAAGTTAAATGCCTCATTAAGGACCGTTAAACTTTGTTTCTATCATGTAAGTACCTTATTGTAGTCAAACACCCCAAAAATTACATTATGATTAACCTCACACATTTCCTAATATGTTTCTTCACATAACACTAAAATTATTACCATGTACACTTCCTTTCTTTAATAAATCAAACAATCTCTTTTTGTTAATTGTGGATTTTTCCATAATCCTTCAAATTTTGGCAAACTCACACCATAACATTTTTCAAGCCAACAACATATCCAAACCCCACCTAATTTAATCCAAACAACACATTTGATGCTAAAAAATTAAACTAAATCATGCATAGTCATGAAACCCTAGGTCATGACCAATTTATATTTACATTTAAACTCATCTAGAGTTAGCATACACACCATCATATTCACTCCTAATGCTAAATATGACAAACCAAATCGAAGCACTTCCAGTTCATCATTTGCACATCAAGTTTGCTTGATCATGAGTTTTCTTCATTCCTTACTTGCTTTAAAATTCATCCACCCATAATAAAACACCAAACTAATGCTAATGTTTATCAATATAACATGATCGATGGTCAAATCAATCATGAAATCAAAAATTAAACAAATATTAGGTTAAAATTTACCGCACTTGAGTTTGAATATTGAAAGAAGGAGATTGTGTTTGGTGGTAGGGGAGTTGGAGGTGGTGACTGAAGGAGCTAGAGGCAGGAGCTAACCGGCAAGTGGTGGCTAGGGTGGTGGCAGCTGCCACGACAGCAGCAGGAGGGACAAAACTAGGGGCGGGGCATCCTTGGAAGGAGAAAAGAGGAGGAAGAGAATAAATTAGATTTTACTTGCTTGGGATATTTTGACATGTCTTGCTTTATTGGCTAAATCTATATCATCAAAAAGTAGCTTGACGGTAATTACAATTAGATATAAATGATGTTAATTAGCTAAATCAATTGCATCACCTTTTAGGCTTTCTAAATTTGGGCCCAAATGAATTAGGCTTGAAATTAGAACACTGCGTTGCGACAAAATTTTTGCGTAGCTAAAAATCAAATTTTTTTTGTGATGTTATGGACAATAATTTAATCACTTAAATCATAATTATTGGGGCCTACTATCGATTGACCCAAAATTTTACGATAACTAAAACCCGAATTGCGAAGTGAGGGCCCAAATGAAGTTCTCCTAATTGGAATGATTAAATACGATAAATAAATGTGAGAAAATTAGTAACATGGCTTAATTAAATAAATAAACATGATTTAGGGTCAGGCTATTAGATACAAGGGTGCATATCCTTTCATCTTGAGGATGACCAACTTGAAGGTCATCTCATCATTATGCTTCTTAAGCTCAAAGATCTTCTCTATAGACTGAACCCATTCTAGGTAGTTTTTCAGATTCAAGTTTCCATCAAACTTCAGGGCTTCAATCTTGAAGTCTCTAAGGTAATCCCTTAGATTCCTTCTTCTTCTTCGAAATCCGTTGTCATCATCATCACAATCTTCATGAGAGGAAGAGTAATCAATGTCAATGGGGCTCACATCAAGCTCTCAAAGGTGATATCTTTATCATCTGGGGGGAACAGAACCCAAGTGCCTTTATAAGCCCTCTCACTTGTTCTTGAAGCTCATTTTATGAGCTCATTCAAGTTGAATACCCATAGAATGAGAGGAATCTCCTTAATTGGCCATAATAAAGCTCGGAAAGAAGGTACAAAATGAAGCAAGGGAACCACAGGTTGTAGAGTTTACCATGGAGGGGTTGTTGAAGTAATTTTGAGGGCGAAGTAAGGGTAGAAATTTTGTCATCCTCTGGATGGCATGGGAATCAAGTCACTAGTTATTTTCAGCCCACCCAGTATAATTAACAAAACTGATTTTTCAAAAATTATAATTTAAACATGATTAATTAAAGTAAACTAAACTAAGACATAATTAACAAAATCAACACAAAACATCATATTGACTGATAATAACTTTTAAAGCATCTAATTAACTAAGAAAGCATTAATTTTTACTAACGAAAAGAAGAGAGCGAAAGGAAATTACCTAAAAAGCTTGAAAATCCAACAATGGAGGTTGGCGCTCATTGTTAGAGCAAGTAGGTGACAATTGAAGGTGGATTTTCCACTTATTCTCATTGATCTAACTCAACTACCACTAATCTAACCTATTGAGGCTAAAAAACTCAAACTTGCAAAAGTGGATTTTTAAACCCTAAGATGGAGGAGAGAGAAAGAGCTTGAAATTTTGCATTTTTGAAGAAAGAGAATGAGAGATTAAGAGTAGATAAAAGAATATAAAGATGATTAGAAAATGGAGGCACTAATTTTAATCCAACAATAAACAAAAGCATGTAAAATTAGGCATTAAACCAGTGAATCGAAGGCAGCAAAGTAAGAACTTGAATGAAAAGGAAGATTAAAGAGAGAGAAAGAACTCTACCTGCATCAAAACATCATTCCTCTTGAAATGTGGCTACCAAAATGAAAGTAAATCTAGACTAATCTCTCCAAAACCCTAGCTAAACCCTATTCCTAAAATCTCCTAAATTAGATCCTTACACAAATGGGAGAAGGGCTTTAAATAGATCTCGACGTAGCACGTTTGGCACAGTCGTGCCTAGTGGCACGGGCAGATTGTGCCAAATCTCTGGAAGATAGCAACAGAAGTAGAGGAAAACAGGGGGTGGCATGGCCACACCGTGCCAACCTCTGCCCTCTTCTTCTTCCTTGTTTTTCCTGGCAGTTCTGTGCTTGCCATCCCGGGTTTGCTCCATGGTTATTCCGGGTCATCCGCTAAGGTAAACTCGGGTTAACCCCACCATCTCTCAGCGCATTTTTGCACCCGTTCCATCATTTAAGCAATTCTCTTTATTGCCTGCAAAACCAAAAAATTACTAATAAACACCTAATTTAACAATTATTATGAGCTAAATCTAAATAGTATGGGAGTATAAAATTCGCACATTTGAGCCCGAACAAATACCCCCACACCAAGATTTTGCTCGTCCTCGAATAAAACTTTCTAAACTACCTAAAAAGAAACGGAAAATAAGAAAAAGAACATCCTAACTCACTTTCATAGGAATCACGATTGCATTTAGCGTATGGAACAAACCCTTTAAACCCTTCGGTTTTCTAAGTGGACGAGTGAGGTCTCGTGAGGGTTTTCAAGTAAAATACTCACAAAATTATTTGAAAAATAAAAGAAAATCTTTTTGATTTTTTTCAAAACATGAACATATATACAAATAATTAGGAAATCATGTACACAACTAGGCAATTACATTCCCCTAGCAACCAAATCGCCAAATTATATACAAATAGAATGTACAATCAGAAGACATTTAAGTCAAAAGAAGCATCTCGACTCTCATTTTCACCCCGCACACAAATATGTAAAGATATGTACACCTTGGTGCATGTGCTAATGTGTATCAACTCTTATGAATCAAGTTGCCAATATTAGCACGATCCTCGTTTCCTTGCCTAATTGCCTTATTCGTTCCCTTTTTCCCTTTTTTTCATTTTTTTTCCTTCTTTTTTCCAAGAATAAAACCCACTTGACTTGCAAATATTCTGGCCTTTCCTAAAAAGGTGTCTTATTAGATTATGCAAAGCACTTATTTCATTGCCCAAACAGATATGAAATCAAGTAAAATAGCATATATTCAAGCCAATTAAAGATATGAAATAAAGATAGTGGCTATGAACATTGGTGCCTAGGTTTTTATTCACTTTTTAAAACTTTTTTTTCATTTTCCCGCATTTTTCAAGAGCTTAGAAGACAACTTCGACAAACAAAAAGTTCATATGCCAATTTAGCAATAGGACCCTAAGAATTGATGATAAAGTGAGCAAGATAGCACAAAATCACACATATGAGACGGGGTTATTATGAAAAATGGAACATACATCCTCAACTAGACATCTCATCATTTAAACTCTATTTACATATAACTCAATAATCTGGCTAAATGGGATCACAATTGCCCAAGAAAGAACAAATCCCAAACGCAAAAGAAATTTTTTTTGAATTTTTTCAAAATTTTCGAAAAATATGCACAAATGGACACCTCACCCCCACATCAAAACTCCACAATATCCTCATTGTGGGAGCTAAGGCACCAAAAAGCAAGCATATAAACAATCCAACCATAAACCAAACACAAACTCACAAGTATGTACAAACCTATGACACCACTAACAAGCACAAAACCAGACAACAACAACAAATATTCACAAAACACAACACACCACCAACACACTTAAAACAAAATACGCAAATCAAACAGGGGTGATCATAGCCATCTCGGATCAACAAATCCCAAAGTTCACCTCAAAATTGATCACCTATAGAAAATCACAATCCTAAGTATCCATAACTATGTACAAAAAGAAAGAAAGAAAATAAAAAGGGAGGAGAGAAGAGTTGAAACGATCATACTAGGTTAGGGGTTGAGTGCACCTAAACTATGCCTCTCTTAGATGATGTCGAGGAGGTCCATGGAGCATCGGTCACTTCATCTTATCATCATGTTGCCATGTATACGAATCCCCAACAAAGCCCTAAGCAACTTATCAAATGGACTTGAACAATCCTCAACAAAGGTAAAACCATTAGTAACAAGGAGGACGTTCCAATGAAAGCACATCACCAACATAGAACTAAGAGCTCTCTTAAGCTTATCAAAGCTCTAGGTCCAATCATAGGAGTTACACACATGCCCAACATCACTCAATGTAGAGGATAAGGGCCTAGAAGTCTTACAGAAAGTAGAATGCACAAAGTAGGCATGACTCCTAAATTCTCTACCCAATCCTCAAGTCCTATAGTCACATTAAGCTCATGAGTTTGGTTTAAATTAGGGGCATAAATCATGCAAGTCTCAGACTCTAGGGAGGTGGACCTTAAAGGATCCATAGAAGAGTGAAACAATGATGACCGGGATAAGACTATGGAAGTGGGAATGTACTTAGGAGGACACTTAATAGAGACGGGCTTAATAAGTTCCAAATCATAAGGCCTCAACACACTCCTCAACACAAGGCTCCTCTAAATGAGTCTCCTCATGTGAATACTCCTCCTCAACAAAAATATCCTTGGAAATCACAATGTGTCATGCTCAAACTCATAACTACCCTTGACCACTGGTTTCTCACTCTTATCATTCTCTCTCAAAGGGACTAAAAGAAAAAGTGCATCATTAAAACTCATATCGCCCCGAAGAGTATCCCTAGTTTTAAGATGAGGTTTTATCATTAGGGAATGCAATGAAGGATCACTCACGCCCTCAAAGGACATTTGATTAAAAGAGTGAGAGTACGAGCTAACACCGTAGTCCAAGACAAAATCATAAGAATAAGAGGAAGGAATGTAATCATGAGGCTGAGGAGGTTGAAAAAGAGGAACTTCAAGTTGATGCTCACAATGAAGCATACTATCCTCCAAAGCAATGAAGGCATTAGGTAGCTATCCATAAAAATCTTAGATGCAATAGTAGGGCTTCTCTAATTGTCTCGCACTCATATGTCTTATCACTTAAATCCTCAAGAAAGTCCTAAGTTTCATTAGCATTCCTACAAATAAACTCTCCCCAACACACAGATTCAACTATTGTCTTAGTACTCACATCTAAGCCCTCATAAGCTATTTGGCACAAATTTGATCTCTTTAAACCATGGTGAGGGCATTGGGTAAGTAACTCCTTGGACCTATTCAAGTACTTCCAAAAAGGCTCATGTTTAAGTTGGACAAAAGAAAGGATTTCATTCCTAATTCTAATTGTCTTGCTAGTGGGAAAGTATTTCTTAAGGAAGATATCCATAAAAGAATCCCAAGATTTAATAGAACCAACCTTAAGACCATATATCCACGTCTTAACATCATCTTTGAGAGTAAAGGGAATGAATTTTGTCCTCACAACATCATTCGGTGCCTAGGCATGTCAATCAAAATGAACACACCTCCTCAAACTCATGAATAAACAAATAAGGATTTTCAAAGCCCATAAATTTAGGAAGCATGCCAACATAATTCGGAACAAGCTCAAATGTTACATCCTTAGAGATAGGAGGGAGGTCAAAATATGATTGTGGGAAAACTCTGGGGGGATGGAAGTGATCTCTTAATGAGCGTGGTGGGTAAGTTTCACTCTTTGAAGAATAGGCTCATCAGGTTTAGTGGACTTGGGCTCAACAATAACCACAATCGTTTCCTTAAAATTCCCAAGCCCATCATTAATATTCAATGAGCCATAACTTTTTGGGTTTTCAATTTTTTTTATTTTTTAGGACTTTTCACATTTTCTAATTTTTTTGTGTTTTTCAATGTCATCCAAATAAGTAGCTACTCTAATTACTCGAGAGAAAAAACAAAGAAATAATAAAAGAGACTACGCTAGCGCACAATGAACTAAGGGGGGGGCATATTTACAAGAAGTGACGTAATTTCACCCCACCGTCCCTGGCAACGGCGCCAATTTGTTGAAGTAGTTTTGGGGGGGAGTAAGGGTAGAAATTTTATCGTCCTCTAGGATGGTATAGGAATTAAGTCACTAGTTATTTTGGACCCACCAAGTACAATTAACAAAACTGATTTCTCAAAAATTGTAATTTAAACATGATTAATTAAAGTAAACTAAACTAAGACATAATTAACAAAATCAACGCAAAACATCATACTGATAATAACTTTTAAAGCATCTAATTAACTAAGAAAGCATTAATTTTTACCAACTAAAAGAAGAGAGAGAAAGGAAATTACCTAAAAAGCTTGAAAATCCAACAGTGGAGGTTGGTCTCCATTGTTGGAGCAAGTAGGTGACGATTGAAGGTGGATTCTTCACTTATTCTCACTGATCTAACTCAACTACTACTAATCTAACCCATTGAGGGCTAAAAAACTCAAACTTGTAAAAGTAGATTTTCAAACCCTAAGATGGAGGAGAGAGAAAAAGCTTGAAATTTTACATTCTTGAAGAAAGACAATGAGAGATTATGAAGTGAACTCTATGCCCATTTCAGTTCAAGAGAGCACTCAAGTCCTCCTTAGTGCTCAAAAGCTCCATTTCAGGGGACTTGGTCTATGCACTAATTTGGAGCTCCAATTCAAAGCCTATCCTAAGCACTTAAGATGTGTTACTCTCCTCTTTTGGGAAGGTCAAGAGGCCTCCTAAGGGGTTTACTCATGAAAATGAAGTTAAACCCTCGACAAGAATAAGGGAAGGCCAAAATAGTAGGTTATGCTTCCACGGCTAGTTCTGGGCAGAATGTAGTCCAAGTTTGTCCATCTTTTAGAGATAGTTACTGCAGTCATGATTAGAATTATTGGCCACTCTATTTAAGTTTAGATGGTAGCTTTCCAATAAAACAAGTTACAAGGCATTTGGATCGCATTTGGTGGGTCAATCAGTAAGTTCTTTCCAACTGTGCAATCAGGCCGTTACTCCAGCACAGTCCGAAATAGGGGTGGATTAAGTTGACTTAACGGGTTCCAACTTTTATGAAACTTCAGGGAATGAAAGGTGATTTAAATATTTATCAAGTCACATACCCAAAGCACCCCTTATGCTGCTTTTAACTAGCCTAAAGGATAAGGAAAACACCCGTTTACCCAGTTCTAGCCTAGCCATTTGTGATTGACTTTTGCTTGGGTTTCTATGTGTACTTCTTGCTGCAAGTGGCTTGTAATGATGTACTTAGGATCTTTTGTGAGCTCAACACCTTATTTAAGGGCATCATTAACCCTAATGAGGTAGACAAAGCTAGTGGTGATGTGTTATAGTACTTAGGGTAACTGATTGGATGTTTCTCCCCTTCCCTAAGTGTACTCTTGTTCCACTTTTGACTTTTGAGTTTCTTTGGCTGAGTTTAGAGATATAAACCAGCAAACTCACTTATAAGCACTCATTCATTCTAAATATATGCAAGAGCCAAAGCTTTCTCTCTCAAATCTTAAGTTCTCTTTATCGTTTCTTCATATGTGGTGATTCTTGAGTGAAACCTTTATAGAATTATGGGTGGCCTTGCCTTTAAGCAATTCTTGGTGGACCCTTAGTCTTGGATGGTGTCTTAGCCTTTAAACCAAGACATATCTCGTTACTGAGGGGAAATTTGAGACTAAACTCAAGTTGCTTCATTTGGCCCATCCTGTGAATGCTCCATTTGGTATCAGAGCAAATCCAGGTTGGCGTGCTTGAGTTTATATCACATTTCCTTGCCTTTTTCTACTCATTTCAGTTGTGAAACCATGTGCCTTTACCCTTACTCTCGTACTTCAATAGCCCCTTTTCTCCCTCTCAAATCTGAAACCAAACACACACTCCCTAACCACAAAGAACCTAGCTCCTCAAAATAGCCGTGACTCTCCCTTTTTCCTCACATTTTCATCATGTCAAATGACGAAAACCCCTCCACGGACTCTCCTCAACCAAAAAGGGTGCCAAGAGGTATGAGCTTGGAACAAGCTTATATCATAAGATAAGATAATACCATCCTAAGTCTCCAACAAAGTGTGAGGCAAATTAGTAGGCAACTTAAGCAAATGACCGCTCAATTCACAGCCCTCCAAGGAGGCCAACGAGCTCAAGAGCCGAATATGGGGATGAGGATGATTATTCTAGTGAATCAAGTATGGGAAGCAATCCAAGAAGAGGAGGTAGGAGACCTCCGAATGATGAGTTTAGAGACATCAAAGTAGAACCCCCGGAGTTTAATGGGAACTTGAACCCCGATGAGCACCTTGAATGGGTTCAAGCCTTGGATCGAATCTTTGAAGGCAAGGGCTATGATGATGAAAAAAGTTTCAAGATTGCTAGCCTTAAACTCATAAGATATGCTTCCTTGTGGTTTGAAAATGTCAAGAAGCAACACGCTAGAGATGGCAAGAGAAAGATTAACTCATGGGAGGAGCTTAAATCTCTTATGAACAGGAGGTTCCTTCCTGAAAGTTACAAGCAAGACATCTACAACCGACTTTTCTCACTCAAGCAAAACAATATAAGTGTGGATGAGTACATGAGATAGTTTGAACAACTTCTCTTGAGGGGAGGCATCCATGGACCCCAAGAGCAAACCGTGGCTCGATTTCTGAATGGGCTAAACCCCCTCATTGCTAGAAAGGTCAAACTGCAACTTATTTCACCTTGGATGATGTTTTTAAGCTAGCTGTCAAGGTTGAAAAGCGAAGAAAGGAGAAAAGGGTCTTCACTAAGCCTTTTCCCAAGGGGCAAGCCAGTTTAAAGCCTCCTTTCAAGCCCTTCACTCATCATAAACCCGAGGGTACCTCACGGGTTGATAAGGGCAAAGCCGTGGCCCTTCCTTCACCAAAGGAATTGCCTAAGAAGCTTGAGGGTAAGAAGTGCTTTAAATGTCAAGGGTATGGTAATGTCCAATGTGATTGTCCTAACCAAAGGGTCATGACCATGCAAGAGGTTGAAGAAGTGGATGCTTTACTGATAGAGACTCAAGAGGAAGCTCATAAGGTAGATTCAGATTACATGGAAGAAGAGACTCAACTTGAGGCCAACGAAGGTGAACTACTTGTCTTAGGGAGGGTTTTACATACCTAAGACACTCCTTATGACAAAGCTCAAAGAGAAACGATCTTTCACTCCCGATGTACCATTCAAGATAAGTTTTACAACTTGATCATTGATGAGGGAAGTTGCACTAATGTAGCCTCCACTACTCTCATTAAAAAGCTTGGTATTACTACTGTTTCCCATCCCAAGCCGTACTCCCTAAAGTGGCTTCATGATGGTGGCAACATTAAGGTATCTAAACAAGCACTCATCTCATTTTCAATTAGAAAGAAGTATAGAGATAATGTCCTTTATGATGTGGTACCCATGAGTGCGTGTCATATTCTTTTGGGTCGGCCTTGAAAATTTGATAGGCGTGTCATGCATGATGGGTTCAAGAATAGCTACTCCTTGATCATTGATAAGGAGAGGATTGTCTTAAACCCACTACCTCCAAACCAAGTCCACAAAACTAAGCTCAGGGTGAGAAGTGAGAAAAAGAGAACTTCTCATGTTGAGTAAAACATGGGTGGAGAGAGCTTTAAGCAAAGACGAATAAGTCTTAGCCTTGTTAATGCTTGAAAACAACAAAAGTGAGGAAGTGACTCCCTTGCATCCCAAAATCAGCCCCTTCATCTCATAGTACCAAGACGTTTTCCCACAAGATCTACCCCCCGGCCTCCTTCCAATTCAAGGCATTGAGTAACAAATTGACCTCATTCCCAGTGCTCCTCTTCCTAACCAGGCAGCCTATAGGTGTAACCCACAAGAAACCAAAGAGCTTCAACGCCAAGTAGAGGAATTGATGGCTAGAGGCTATGTACGTGAGAGTATGAGCCCTTGCTCGGTGCTAGCTTTATTGGTGCCTAAGAAGGATGGTTCATACCACATGTGTGTGGATAGCAGAGCAATAAACAACATTAGTATCAAGTATCGGTATCCCATACCAAGACTTGATGACATGCTTGATGAACTTGATGGCTCTTCTATCTTCTCCAAGATTGATTTAAGAAGTGGGTATCACCAAATCCACATGAAAGAGGGGGATGAGTGGAAGACGGCATTCAAGACAAAGGCTGGGGTTTATGAGTGGCTAGTGATGCCTTTCAGCCTCTCTAATGCCCCTAGTACGTTTATGAGATTAATGAATGAAGTCTTGAGGCCCTTTATTCGAAGATTCATGGCAGTTTATTTCGATGACATTCTAGTCTACTCCAAGAGTCAAGAGGACCATTTATACCACGTAGTTGAGGTATTCACAGTCTTAAAAGCTCAAAGGCTCTTCTTCAAGTTGGAAAAATGTGAGTTCTTTTCACCCCAAATCACCTTTTTGGGGTATGTTGTCTCTAGAGATGGAATCTCCATGGATCAAGCTAAGGTTAAAGCCATCAAGTCATGCCCCACTCCTACCTCTATCACCAAAGTTAGGAGCTTTCATGGCTTGGCATCTTTTTATAGTAGGTTCATCAAGGGATTTAGCACCCTCACGACCCCCATCACTGAGTGTATGAAGAAGAGAACATTTAACTGGACCAAGGCTGCCCATGATGCCTTTGAGAAGCTCAAAACCAAGTTATGTGAGGCCCCGGTGCTAGCCCTTCCCGACTTTGACAAGCTCTTTAAAGTTGATTGTGACGCAAGTGAAGTAGGCATAGGGGCTGTCCTTATGCAAGATCAACACCCCATTGCCTATTTTAGTAAGAAACTCAATGGCTCAAGGAAGAATTACTCAACATACAACAAGGAGTTCTATGTATTGGTGAGAGCTCTTGATCATTGGTCTCATTATTTAAGGCCGAAACAGTTTGTCCTCCATTCGGACCATGAGGCCTTAAAGTACTTGAATGGCCAACATAAGCTCAATCCAAGGCATGCTAAATGGGTTGAGCTCTTGTAAAGTTTCTCCCTTGTGGCTAAACATAAGAAGGGGAGCACGAATGTGCTAGCGGATGCACTATCTAGACGGCATTCCTTATTAGCCGTGATGGAAGCAAGGGTCCTAGGCTTCCAATTCATCCATGATCTCTACCAAGAAGATGAGGATTTCAAGCCTTACCTCAATGATCAAGAAGGCAGCAAGCATAGCCCCTACACTCACCAAAAGGGTTTCTTATTCAAGGGTAACAAGTTTTGTATTCCAAAAGGACCCATCCGAAAGCTTCTTATCAAGGAAGTTCATGAAGAAGGCCTAGCCGGCCCCTTTAGAATCAATAAGACCATTGATATGCTCAAGGAACACTTCTTTTGGCCTAAGATGGGAGGGGATGTTTATGAGGTGATTTTCATGTGTTTACTATCAAAAGGCCAAGAGTCAATTTCACCAGGGTTTATACACTCCATTGCCTATTCCTAATGGTCCATGGGAAGATGTGAGCATGGATTTCATAGTTGCTCTTTCAAGGACTCAAAAGGGTGAGGATGATATTATGGTGGTGGTGAACCGTTTCTCAGAGATGACTCACTTCATTCCTTGTGAGAAGACCGATGATGCATCTCACATAGCCCATCTCTACTTTAAGGAAGTTGTTAAGCTTCATGGTATTCCTAAAAGCATTGTGTCTAATCGGGATACTAAGTTTTTTAGTCATTTTTGGAGATGCTTATGGCGGCTCCTTAATACCGAGCTCTTATATAGCACCTCCCACCATCCACAAACTAATGGCCAAACCGAGGTCACTAATAAGACACTTGCTACTTTGCTTAGGAGCTTGGTGAGTAAGAGCATCAAAGAGTGGGATACAACCGAACTCCAAGCTTTGTCACTTCCCACTCCTCCTTTAAGTCATGCTATGGAATCAACCCACTAACTCCACTAGAACTCATACCACTTCCACTTGAGTCTATAGTGAGTTATAAGGTTGAAGAGAGAGCAAGGGAGATGAAGAAGCTTCACTAATTGATTCATGCAAAGATTGAGAACATTAATGAGATGTATAATGCAAGAGCAAACAAGCACCGCAAAGCTATCACCTCCAAGCCCGGGGACTTAGTGTGGCTACACTTGAGGAAGGAAAGATTCCCATCAAGAAGGAGGAACAAGCTTATGCCTAGAGGGGATGGTCCTTTCAAAGTCCTAGAAAAGGTAAATGATAATGCATATCAGCTTGAATTGCCCGGAGATATGGGTGTGTCTCCTACCTTTAATGTAGGTGATCTCACACCTTACCTTGAAGATGAAGATGATGAAGATGATTTGAGGGTAAATCACCATCAAGAGGGGAGGATGAAGTGAACTCCATGCCCATTTCAGCACAAGAGAGTACTCAAGTCCTCTTTAGTGCTCAAAAGCTCCATTCCAAGGGACTTGGTCCGTGCACTGATTTGGAGCTCTAATTCAAAGCCCATCCTAAGCACTTAGGATATGTTACTCTCCTCCTTCGGGAAGGTCAAGGGGCCTTCTAAGGGGTTTACTCATGAAAATGAGGTTAAACCCTCGACAAGAATAAGGGAAGGCCAAAACAGTAGGTTATGCTTCCATGGCCACTTCTGGGTAGAATGTAGTCCAAGTTTGCCTGCCTCTTGGAGATAGTTATTGTGGTCATGATTGGAATTATTCACCACTCTGTTTGATTCTAAGATGTTAGCTTTCTAATAAAATAAGTTGCAAGGCATTTGCACCTCACTTGGTGGGCCAATCAGCAAGTTCTTTCCAACCACGCAATCTTGGCGTTATTCCAGCATAGTCTGAAATGGGGGTGGATTAAGTTGACTTAATGGGTTCCAACTTTTATAAAACTTTAGGGCATCAAAGGTGATCTAAATATTTATCAATTCACATGCCCAAAGTCCCCCCAAAGCACCCCCGTATGCTGCTTTTAACCAGCCTAAAGGACAATGAAAACACCCTTTTACCTGGTTCTAGCGTAGCCGTTTGTGATGTAATTTTCCTTGGGTTTCTATGCATACTTCTTATTGCAAGTGGCTTGTAATGATGTACTTAGGATCTTTCCAACCATGCAATCTTGGCATTATTCCAGCACAATCTGAAATAGGGGTTGATTTGACTTAATAGGTTCCAACTTTTGTGAAACTTTAGGGCATAAAAGGTGATCTAAATATTTGTCAATTCACATGCCCAAAGTACCCCGACAGCACCCCCTTATGCTGCTTTTAACTAGGCTAAAGGACAATGAAAACACCTTTTTACCTAGTTCTAGCCTAGCCATTTATGATGAACATTTCCTTGGGTTTCTATGCATACTTCTTGCTGCAAGTGGCTTGTAATGATGTACTTACAATCTTTTGTAAGCTTGACGCCTCATTTAAGGGCATCATTAACCCTAATGAGGTAGACAAAGCTAGCAGTGATGTGTTAGAGTACTTAGGGTAACCGATTGGATGTTTCTCCCCTTTCCTAAGTGTACTCTTGTTCCCCTTTTGACTTTTAAGTTGCTTTGGCTGAGTTTAGAGATATAAACCAGCAAACTCACTTGGAAGCACTCATTCATTCGAAATATATGCAAGAGCTCTCTCAAATCTTAAGTTCTCTTTATCCTTTCTGCAAAGGTGGTGAGTCTTGAGTGGAACCTTTATAGAATTGTGGGTGGCCTTGCCTTTAAGCAATTCTTGGTGGATCCTTAATCTTGGATGGTGGCTTAGCCTTTAAACCAAGACATATCTCATTACTAAGGGGAAATTTGAGACTAAACTCAAGTTGTTTCATTCGTCCCATCCCGTGTATGCTCCGAATTAAGAGTAGATAAAAGAATAGAAAGATGATTAGGAAATGGAGGCACTCATTTCAATCCAATGATAAACAAAAGCATGAAAATTTAGGCATTAAACTAGTAAATCAAAGGTAACAAAGTAAGAACTTAAATGAAAATGAAGATTAAAGAGAAAGGAAGAACTCTCCTTACATCAAAACACCATTCCTCTTGGAATGTGGCTACCAAAATGAAAGTAAATCTAGACTTATCTCTCCTAGACCCCAGCTAAACCCTATTCCTGAAACCTCTAAAATTAGATCCTTATACAAATGGGGGAAGGGGGTTTAAATAGATCCTAACGTAGCAAGTTTGGTACGGTTGTGCCTAGTGGCACGGGCAGACCGTGCCAAATATCTGGAAGATAGCAACAAAAGTAGGGGAAAATGTGCCACCCCGTGCCAACCTCTGCCCTCTTCTTCTGCCTTGTTTTTCCTTGCAGTTCTGTGCTTGCCATCCCGGGTTTGCTCCATGGTTATCCCAGGTTATCTGCTAGGGTACGACCATCTCTCATCACATTTTTGCATCCAGTCCATCATTTGAACAATTCTCTTTATTACCTATAAAAACCAAAAAAATACTAATAAATAACTAATTTAACAAATATTATGAGCTAAATCTAAATGGTATGGGAGTATAAGATTCACACATTTGAGTCTGAACAGGGGTCAAAGAGAAGAAAGAATGACCACAGAGGAAAAGAACACCTGCCACGGACCGTGGAGGCTATCGTGGACCGTCCATGGTGGGCAATGACTCGTAATTCTTCACATTTTTTGTGAACACTTTTTGTGGAGTTTTGGAATTATATTTAGGCTAGGAATTATGTTTAGGCTCTTTTAGGGCTTCTTTGTGCGCTAATGATGGTTGATTACGGGTTGTAAATGAGAAGACAGTGAGGGCTATGATTGAATCAATTGACATGAAAGTTTTGATTCAACAATCACCTAAGAGGAGCTCTAACTCTAATACCAACTTGATGAGGATTGATTCTCCAACTCCAAAGATCAATATAAGAAGGAACTAATCAAACCTGAAGGATACTTATCTTGGATTCAATCACAAACAATCAATAAGATTGTGAGATTTGTGCCTAAGATAAGACCCTAATAATAGATTAAGTACTTCCCGCCTAATTCCTCTACTAAAGGCTTTTGGCTACAAAAGAATAATTCCAAAGAAAAGGCTCTAATCTGCACTCTTAATTTAAGAGATAAAGATGTAGAGATTGTTAGAGAGAAGATGCCTTTTGCGCCTTTCATTTTATAATTCAACTCAAGCTAAGCATACACAGAGGTAATTGGGTCTAAAAATACCTAAAATAGGAGGGAATTAAAAAATACCCAAAATAGAAGGGAACTATCTATTACATTACTAGGACAAGTGGATCAATGTGGGGCTTGTAAAATAACCTAGAAAAAATAAATCAAAATACTAAGATAATCACAATCAAGATGAACTGTAATTTTTTTAGGATTCATCCCCACATTCTAGGAAGTTTCTAAAAGGTTCTGCTGCACCAGTGGAGGTACCACCACTTAGCGTGTCTTCCTTTGTGTGTGTAGAATCACTTTATGCTAAGTAATTTCAAAGATTACAGTTGTATCAACCTCAATTAAGACTGAATTCCATATTACTAAAAAATTGAAATTTTTTGCACACTTTACATGTTTGGGCCATTTCTACCAAATTTGGAATCCAATGCTAAATTTTAGCACATGGGGCTATAATAGACATCTTAAAAAATTTATAAAACATGGCCTGCATCAATTGGACTTTGTTCGGTAGGATTTAAACTTAATCCACATTCAGTAAGTTTACAGAAGTTAGGATATTTACCACTTTACGGAATTGAAATGCAACCTAACTTGGGATTTTATCGCATCATCCTAAAGTTGACTCCCTAAGCTTCCAGACGAACAAAGGATCGCCCTCGTTAGACATACCAACCAAGTTGAACACAAGTGAAGTGCTAGAGCAATGACCTTTGTGACTAAGGAAGGTTCGCTCAGACTTTGGTATGAATGAGGGTGTAGCCAAGAGTTAGCTTGAGACTTGGTATACATCATTACATTAATGTGTGCATTAGACCAAAGGGGTAACTACCAATTCCTTAAACTTGAAGATGAGTGTAAGGTTGTTGATATGTGTTATCCTTAGGCAGTGGCGTAGCTAGATTTCAACTTAAGGGGGGTGTCGGAACATATACATAATATAAAATTTAACGCTTATTTTGAAAATAAAAGCAAATAATTAATACATTTTAAAAGGTTGTACTTTAGAACTCATGTTTTGGAGGTAAAGCAAACTAAAACCAATATACTTTTATGTTAGGTTTCTAATTCTTAGTACCAACATCAACAAACAATGCAAACTTTTTTTTTTCATTAATCAAGAGCATAATAATTTAAAATTAAGTAGTCGCAACCAGTAACGACTAGCCAAATTATCCTAAATCCTCACTGGAGAACCCTAATTCCTTAATTTATGAGGGTAAATCACTAAATTCACTGATTATCTAACATGAATTTGACTAAAATAAGCAAACTAATAACAACAACAACAACAACAACAACAACAACAACAACAACAACAACAACAACAACAACAATAATAATAATAATAATAATAATAATAATTCGTAATAAAACTTAAGTGGCCTAAAAATTAAAAATAGAAATGAACAATTTAAGGAGTATGGCCTCGACCACATGACCAAACAAGATAAGGCAGAAGAGTCAGGCATAGAAACCACTTAGCCACCTCACACCTTATGATTTATACCATAATTACCTCATATATATATTCATTTTTATATTTTTCTAGAATTTCTATAATGCAAATTTTTTTTTCCCCAAATCAAGAGGTGTCAATTGATACCCCTTAGGCTAATGTGGCTCCGCCCCTGTCCTTAGGATCTCACAGACATGGAGAAGGATTTAAGAGTTTCGATCAAGCATCGTTAAAGGTTTGAGATATTAAATCATCTAGACATGTAGAAGTTGTCAAGCATTTCTCAATTATGATGGTGGTTTGTAGAGACAAGCACATCAAACATTTGTCCCTTGATATATAGACTTGTTAAGCTCATGCTTACTATTTCAGTCTCTACTATAACCACCTAACTATCTTTTTAGGCAATGAACATTTTGAGTAAGAGGATTAGGAATAAGATAAGTGATTGATTTCTACATGTTGATTTTCACATGCCAAGAAATAGCCGCGCCATTAAATTCCGAGGTGGTCTTGGTAACTTGAAAAAATGATACACAATTATAAGTAGCCATACTTACGTCAATTACAAGAAACTTTTCCTTATTACTTATATCTTTCTTTTAATTGCTACATTTTTAGGACCCAATTAATTTATCATTGTGAAAACCCGAAAATTCATATTTGTTATGGACCGACCTATATTTTTTTCCCGAGTCAATCCGAAGTCAAGATGGGAAATTATTTTGCCTTGTTTTTTTTCTCTTGTTCAAAAAATATTTTTTTTCAAGGTTTACAAAAAAAAAAGAGAAGATTTTTTTTAAGCCTAAATGGCCAGGCCCCCTCTCTTTGTTTTATTTTAAACCCCCCTTTTCCCTCCCAAACCCCCACGCACACCCCTAAACCCTAGCCTTCTCTCTCTCTCTCTCTCTCTCTCTCTCTCTCTCTCTCGGCCGCCACCTTCTGAGCACCGCCCCCTCTATCGGACCACTGCCGGCCACCAACACAACGGATGCCACCCTTGCCTTCTCTCTCCCTCTTGGTGGTAAGTGGGGTGCACCCCCATGCATCCCATGCATGAACACTCCAAAATTTTGGTTGTTCCCTCAAAAATTTCATGGTTTTATGTAGATTTCAAGCATGGAGTATTCAAATTCACTTTATGTTTTGTTTTTCGGATTTAAGGAAAAAAAGTTCGAAGTTCAAATCATTTCCCTCCCGAATCTACATTAAGGTGAGTATTTCATGGTGTTTCGCATTAGTTTATGAAATTTAAAAGCTTTCTTGACTTGGATGGCTTAGGTGGGCTGGTGAAGGTAATCTGGACTCGGCTGTGGAGTGTCATGTGAATTAACAACGTGGATATGGAGGTGAAAAGATCGGATCTTGGGTTTGAAACTGATAAAAACATATCACAGGGTAAGGGCAGAAAATTACGCATATTTAAAAATTTATTTCTGTTGATCTACTAGTCTTAAAATCATGAAAATTGGAGGGTAGATGGGTTAAGGCGTCCTCTGTGCTACGCCTTTTGAATCAAGGGATTTTGATTTGTATGGAATAAGTTATAGTCTGTATACTAGAGACTGTCAAAACTGGAACAGTCAGGGATAGTTGGCATATTTTAGGATTTTTAACCTAGTTACAACAGGAAATAGCAAAACCCCTAAACATGAAAGTAACAGTAGACGAGCCCATATTTTGATAATGGGTACGAAGTTGAATTTTGGATGTCAGGTGCTTTAGTTATGAGGTTAAAAAGTCGAGTTAGGAAATAGGGACAGAACCTGCTGGTCTGGAAAGAGGGTTGCACTGATGTTAACTTTGGAAATTTGCCCAGGGCCGGTCGGTTTGCCAAAAATTATGAAATTTTTAGGTGGATGTGCCCGGATGTACTGCATCACCTCATTTTTCAATCAAGTGAATTGGGGTAGCGTGGCCAAAATTACGCTTAATTTACCACAGACTGTCCAGACCCAGACAGTCGGTGACACCGCTAAAAGAAATAAGAAAACGGTCTTGGTCGAGTGAGAACCAAGTGAAACCCTGAACGTGACAAGTGTGGAGAACGAACTAAACTTTCTATATTGGGCTAGAAATCGGACCAGATCCTAGCCGAATCTGGACCCTAGTTGGGCTGCGGACTGGGGGGCCTAAAAGTAGGAGTGGAACTCTAGGAAAAAGAATAATTCTGGATGTAAGGCAAAGGCGAGGGGTGCAGGTTGCACTGAGTGTGGGCTATGTGTTGGCCCAGATGTGGAGCAGCAAATTCGAAATAGTAACCGAGCCCGTAACTTTATACGGTATCCAGGTAACAATTATACTCTAACTCTTCCTCGAGTTATTTGAAATCGTGCGTGCTTTGAACTCGGTAAGAATTGCCCTATTCATTGATTGAATGAGATAATAGCATGAGTTAACTGAATGTTGCTGCATAGCAAAATCTGCATAATGTGATGTGTTAAAGAGTTGTGACTTAGTAATCCTGTGTTGGAAATTAAAGACTTAATTTCTATGGTAATGACCTTAGGGAAATGGGTTGAGGTTGAATGAACATTTTATGTTAAGTGGACCTTTGATAAAGAGAAGGGCAACAGTAACTATAAAGGCTGAGTTAGGTGAGATTTAATCTGATTGTTGATTGAAGGCCATTAGCCTTCCCCGGAAAACTAGTGCATACACGTGGGCGGCCACGTACCCCACTGAGACGTGGGCCAGGTTAGCAGTAACCATCCCCTGTGATGATAGGCCAGGAAAGGATTAAGCGGTAACCGCCATAGTAAACAGTAGGCCAGGATCGAGTTAAGCGGCTGCGCTGAACCCAAGCACAGGCTATGAGATCTAGTAGGGTCGTTCATCCTAAATCTGACTGTCGTGATCTGAATTATGAATTATGAATGTATATCACTGAGATCTGGTAACTATGGGAGCTTATGTTAATGAGAAGTGTGTCCTGGGAGTGTTGTTGTTTTCCCCTACCCCTTTAAAATGCTTTCGTAATGAATTGTGTGCGTAGTTGATTATTAGTGGTGATTGTTTACTAAGTTTATCTTACTTTTATAAAATATTTTATTTTTCAGGTGATTTAGTTGTACATGGGACTGGGGAACTGAAAGTAGAGTGAGGCCCTGACACCTGAGTTGAAGAGGATGCAAGCTTAATAGTCTCTTAGAATAAAAACAATGTTAACAGATGGTTTAAATTAGTTGTAACATCAAAGTGTGACCCCTTTTGCTAAAGTTGAAGTGGTTTTTTTAAGAAATGATATATTAACTGTTTCGATATCCAGCCTGGTATTTCTAAGAAGGAAATATAGTGGTAACACCCCAATTCAGGTTCCACTGCTACGCAGGATAAGGATTAGTAATAAAGAAATGAAATTAGAAACCCATGGTGTTACAAAGTAGTATCAGAGCCCAGGTTGACTGACCTGAAGACTCGCCTAAAAGACTGTAAGGATTAATTACTAAAACTGGTAGACCTAAAGACCGCTCAGAGAGTGAGTGTAGTACGGGGCTGGGGCTATATGTATCTGCATCTAATATTGAATGAATGCATGATTATGGTTTGGATGCATGCCTTATGTGAACTTACTTTGTATAGGAATGGAGGGTACCCAGCACTGTGGTTACGTAGGAGGTCCTTGTTTGCATGAGCAGTTAGCTAAGAGACCAGGTCAGGGAGTGTGGGACCACATTCGATATGTGAGGTGGGTGTTAGCCAGATATCTGGAGGATGTACCCCATAGCTGTTTGAGGATTGAGGACAACCGAGTGATCTTTCCACTGCTAACCTTGAAGGGAGACCCTGAGTTGCGTTACCGAGTTGACGAGCTACACCCCCGGGCTCGTGATCATCGCCCATGCGGGAAGTGCTGTTGGTGTGACTGGTAGCCTATAGGGATGAGTCTAGTCGACCTAATAAACTACTTGAGACTAGAGGGACCCCACGACCTAGAACATATATCCACAGCTAGTGAGGAGGATACCCCACCCCTGGGAGACGAGCTCATTGATGAGGAGGGAGGCTCTAAGGAAGAGGGAGATGACCCTACTGAGGCGGGTCCAATAGAGAAGGCAGACCTTGAGGATGACCCTAGTGAGAGGGAACCCATGGGGGAGGAGGACCCGAGTGAGGGGGAACCAATGGAGGAGGAGGATCCTGAGGAGGACCCTGAGGAAGATTCTGAGCTGAGTGGGGGACAGCTGATGGGAAGTGAAGACCTCAAGAAAGACTCTAATGAGTGCGAGACAGAGCATATCAAGAACAGAGAACCCCGAGGGGGATCAGGAAGAACTAAGCAAGAAGTTCATTGGGCAGGATGACCAGACCAGAGGACCCTCTGGGAACGGCTGGAGGCCCTACACCCTCATACCAGAGGACCCTCTAGTAGTATATAGGAAATGAACTATTAGGAGAGGAACTAAACCCAACTTATTTCCCGAACGGGATGGTGGGAAACAACAACGAATCTCAAACTGGATCATCATATTACGAGGGTCCCTATGAATCAGGAAGTTAACATGCTGACCCTCTGGGAACGGCTGGAGGCCCTACACCCTCAGAACAGGAATGGGTCTCGCAGTCAGGTAGATGAGACTAATTCGTCTACTGGAGTGAACCTCACCAACCTGCTACTACTGGAGCTGCTACAGGAGCAAGGGGAGCAGTTGCGGCTTCAGAATGAACAACTGCAAAAGCTCATAGAGGTTCGAGAGAAGAGGGCCGAGGAAGATAATTCTTACATATTTAAGAGATTCACAAGCCACCACTCGGCCATCTATGATGGCACCCCCAACCCTAAGACCTTTGAGAACTAGATTAGGGGCATGGAGAAAATGTTCCACGCACTCCAATGCCCTGAGGAGTGGAAAGTGGGGTTCACTGTATTTTACCTAAAGGATAAGGCCGACCTATGGTGGGCCACAATTGGGGAGGGACAATATGAGCCTGGGTTTGATTGGGACAAGTTCGAGGAAATGATCAAGGATCATTTCTATCGCATCTCCCTGTAAAAGGCTAAGGAGGGCGACTTCATGCAACTGCAGTAGGGGAACATGAGTGTACTTGAGTATCCCTTGAAATTTATGGAGCTCTCGCAATTTACCCCAATCTTCGTAGCTGATGAAAGGCTGAAGATAAACCAATTCGAGGTCGGGATAAACCCCACCATTAAGGAGAGGATGTTGGTACGTTAGTACACCTCCTACGTTGACCTATTTGACACTACAGTCAACGTAAAGAGGGCGATGAAGGATCGGAGTAACTATTTCAACGAGCAACGGGGAACTAAGAGGAAGGGGGATAATCGAGGCAACTTTCAACCACAGGAGCAATACCATCGACCTGCTTGGAGTCAGTACTCGAACCATAATAGTCGTGGAGGCCAGCACCCCAATACACGGCTTAACGTGACCTGCAACGCCTATGGAAAGTTGCGGGACTATACGAGGGAATGTCGATCGATCAAGAGGTGTTTCCGCTGTGGAAGCCTTCAACACCAGGTTCGGGACTGCCCGCTCCTCCACCTCCTACAGGCCAACGACAAGGACAAAGTCAGGGACAAGGACAAGAACAGCGACCCTAGCAACCATACGAGAATAGGGGTGGGCAGGAGGCCAACCCCAACGAGCAAAACCGGACACCTCCGCAAGCCCGGGCCTAACCTCCCAACCAACCACCCCAAAACTATGGGGGTAGAGTCTATGTGATGTGTAAGGAGAAAGCAGAAGATGCTCCCAATGTTGTGACGGGTATTTTCTCTATCCTAAATCAATCGATAAATGTTTTGTTTGATTCGAGTGCCACACACTCCTTTATTTCTATTAAAGTGGTTAAGTCATTAGAACTAGTTCCCACTCGTAAATCTTCATTACTATCTGTGATTCTCCCTAATAGAAAGACCGTGACGTGTGAGGAGCTATACAAGGACTGCCCTCTTAGAATGTATGAGTATGAATTCATTACAAACTTATATGGATTTGAGCTGATAGACTTTAGGGTTATCTTGGGAATGGACTGGTTAGCTAAGCATCAGGCTCAAATAGACTATCCAAGACGAAAAATTACCCTAAAGGGACCCAATGGGGAGAAGGTCGTGTATAAGGGCCAGAGACCGAGAATGGTACACTACAAAAAAAGTGACTTATTGTAACAGATTTCTAGTGACAAATAAATTTTCTATTGGTAGAAAGTATATGATAGCAACAGATAAGAAAACATGATGGTATTACTTAAGAAGAGCCTGTGCGGGTGAAATACAAAAACATATTAATAGTAAATCGAACTACATCTGTTGGTATTAATCTAATAATGCCCGCAAAAAATTTACGAACAGTAGCATCTGTTGCTAATAGTGCTTTGATTTTTTATTTTTCCCTCTTTATTTTCATATATATCCCACTTCACAACATACATAATGAAAAGTAAAATAATACTTCAATTAACAAAAAATATGGGGGCCAGTTTCCAAACGCACTTTACTCGCTTGGTGTTATTTTAACGAAGAAAATAGGAAGGACCACCAATGTGGATGTACCGCCGACCGTCGGTTAGCCTTGAGGACACAGCTACTCTAATCGACCCTTTGGCAGGGAAGGAGGATAGGAACTAATAGCCGGTAGTCTCCTCTTCTGGTTCTATCTCTCTCTTTCTCTCTACTACATCGCTCAGTAACATATTTTCACAGAAGGTTTGTGCTCTAATATCCCTCAATTTAATTGGCCAATATCAAACTTAATTAATTCACCAAAACCTAATTCTTTCACTTTTCTCACAGTTAATCACCGTCCATGCTACCATAGCTCTTCAATTGAACGCCAGCCTCTACTGGGTTATCTTGTTCTCTTTTCTCTCCTTTAGGATTCAAGGAGAAATCTAATTGTTTACAACGTATTTTGTGACTTGTGCACTTCATGTCTCTTTTCTTCAATTTTTAGTGTCATGGTTTGATTAATTTTGAATTCTTTGGGTTATACAAGTAATTAGGGTTTAATAATATGCAAATTCGATATGTGCACCAATTTGTTCCATTTTCCAGCTCAATTTATATGAATGACAGTGGCCAATATAAATAAAGGGTCCGAAAAGGATTTTGAATAGACTTTCTCAAATCAAAGGTTTGGCCAGAGGTCCTCATTCATAAAACCCCAAACTCCAATGTCTCTGCTCCTCAGGTATGGAAACCCCCCCATCAGCCAAGGGAAAAAAATCTCCAGTATGGTGTCGTGGGCTAGCCATTCAATTAGAGTAAGTCATCTTACATATTAAATCTATCTCTGTGTCATCCTTATTCATATTTTAGGGTTTTGATGGATTGATGTGGGTATTTGAAATTATTGATTAATTTTGGTTATGGAGTCATTTGCTTTGGAAGAATGCCAATTGTTGTTCCACATTTCTAATTTCTTGATTGGCCTTGCTATCTTGCCTCATGACTCATTCGCATTGCGACCTTCTTATTCGTTCATTTGGCTTATGCTTGGTGAGATATGTAACTAGAAAATTTTCGTGTGCTCTAGATCCAAGTCAAATAGGTATTCCCCTCAAGATTTAGAAGCTGACGGAGGTAGAAACTCCAACCAGATTGAAAGGAACTCTGGCAAGTCCTTATTTTTAAGCACCCCCTCCCACACTATCTTTTTTTTATGTTTCATGTATTATAGGCATTGACTATTAACACCTTAATTGAGTGTTTCACACTTTTGGGTGTGAACGATTAATTGAAATGGTGTTTGGTGTTTAACTTTGCAACTCTTGGTTGATTTGTTTATCGGAGCTCCTTTGTATGTCTAATCATCCATATGACTTATTCTAGTAGTGGTCCTTGAGCAACCCTTATGAATCAAAGCATGAGATTTGCTTTTTTTTTTTCCCCAAAAATACAATCTTTTTGGTCTAAAATGAAGCATATGTTGGGGTGTTAAGTACCTAACTTGAGAATTTGAAGTACAATAAAGAGCCTACATGATATAGGTTGATATGGGTTTTTTTCCCCTTTTTTTGGGGGTCATATTGAGATGGGTTTTTGTGATGCTATTTTTCATATTCTAGCTAGTTTTTCCTCATGAACAAAGAATGGATGTTTTTTTCCATTCAAGCAACTAGATTCTTTTAGTTCTTCAGAAGCAAATTAGGCTTCCATGTCAAATGCATTTACTAAAACCTTAAATTGCACTTATTAATGCTCACAATCTAGTTCAAGAGCTGTTGTGTACATAGCTATAGCCATTGTTGCAGAAGCTTTATACCTATAGTCCAGAGCATTTTGTTGAACTTCCAACTCTAATAATGCTACTATTTTCAAGTTGTAAAGCCTACATATATGGATCAAGGCCATAAAAGTAAGAAATTTATCCTGGTTTTTGCCGTCTTAACTTCCTTTGTGGTATATTTGCCCTTATTTTAATTTAAAGGATTTATTTTGCAACTCGCATTGCTACTTTTAACTCCATTTAGGATGAGTAGGCTGTAGGTTATGCTTTTGATGGTGACATTTAAACATTTAGGCCCTCACTATCCCTTGTTATTTTTTTCATCTATTGTGGTCACTTTTTTGAAAGGCAGCCGAGCTCTCATGGGTTCTTTACTATGACAAAGTGAGTGGCTGGTAACTTGGAGAAGTTTTGTAAAAGATCCTTAGACATAACATGCTTAAGAGGTATGTCAACCACTTCTCGTCCAGATTTATTCTTGTTTCTTGTCAATATATATTTTCCTTTTTCTCCCCCTCTTTGTTTTGGTTCCTTATGGTTTCAAATTGTTGGGTAACAGAATAAGCGTGGCCAAGAATGGAGGAATAATGATCGATACGAAAAGAATAAGCTTTAGAAAGATAAAGCAATGCATTTTTTTTTTTTGGGTGTGCTTTTTCTAGCCTTTCTTGTATTGGATAGCTACAAAAATTATGTGATTTGAGAATGATATTATGTAATATTCTTGATTCTATCAATTAAATGAGATCTATTTTTTTATCCCTGTTTCAATTAGGATTTATTTTGTTCATAGCATTTGGGATGTGTGTGTGTGTATCTATGAAGGCTATTACAAACAAAACCAATTTGTGTTACTTTCACTTAGAATGATACACTGTTTACCATTAGAATGTCAATGTTGTAAATACGTTTTACTAATAACAATAAGATATGTTGGATTTGTCACAAATACTTTTGTTAGTGATTAAAAAGGCAGGAAAAAGAAAGAATTACCTGCAGATACAGTACGTTAGTGAATAATTTATGCTGCCAGTTGATTTAGTACCAACACAAGCATCTGATTAGAACACTTGCCATCACCAACATATTATGTCTCTATTGGTAACATGATGACTTTCACCTACGAATTCACTTTGTTGGTCTTAAGGAGCAATTGTGGCATATTGCAATATCTGTTGGTAAAACTAATACCGTCACCTCTTTTTACTAACAGTCTAGCAACAGACCAATATCTGTTGATATAAGATTTTACCAATAGCAAATGTACTTTTTGTAATAGAACTATCCATGTTGGTAAAAACCACTTTTTTGTGGTGGGAGTGAAATTGATTTCTGTGATGCAAGCCCACAAGTTGTTAAGTCGAGGATACGAGGGATTCCTGTGTAACATAGTGAAAACCGAGGGTGCAGGACCCTCCCTTGAGGACATTCCAGTAGTGAGAGAATTTTCAGATGTGTTCCCAGATGAGATTCCCAATATTCCACCTCTTAGAGAGGTGGAGTTCTGTATTGACATAACCCCTGGAGCCACACCTATCTCTAGGGCACCTTATCGGATGGCACCGACAGAACTTAAGGAATTAAAGACACAGTTGGAGGAACTCTTGGAGAAAGGGCATATCCAACCTAGTATATCCCCATGGGAAGCCTACGGTGTTGTTTATAAAGAAAAAGGATGGGACCTAAGTTTGTGTATAGACTATCGAGAATTGAACAAGATAACGGTCAAGAACCGTTACCCTCTGCCCACGATAAATGACCTTTTTGATCAATTACGAGGTGCGGGGACATTTTTCAATTTAGACATTTGTTCGAGGTACCATCAACTCTTAATCAAGGATGAGGATATACCCAAGACTGCCTTTCGTACCCGGTACGGATATTATGAATTTGTGGTGATGCCATTTACCCTTACCAATGCCCCCGCAACATTCATGGATCTCATGAACAGGGTCTTCACACCCTCCTTGGATTAATTTGTGATGGTATTTATAGATGACATCCTAATTTACTGAAGGACCCCAGAGGAGCACACCCAACATCCACGGATAGCCCTAGAAGTATTAAAGAGAAATGAGCTATACGCCAAATTTTCAAAGTGTGAGCTTTGGTTGAACAAGGTGGAGCTTTTGGGACACATGGTATCTAATGAGGGAGTATCTGTGGACCCCCAGAAGATAGAGGCTCTGACAAACTGGCCTAGACCTAGGAACCCGACAGAAGTGAGGAGTTTCTTGGGTTTGGCGAGGTACTATCGCAGATTTATCCAAAATTTCTTAAAAATTACCACCCCGCTCACCGACTTAACCAGGAAGGTCACTAAGTATGAATGGACGAAACAGTGTGAGGGAGCGTTCCAGGAGCTTAAAAAGAAACTGATGAGTGTGCCAATACTGGCCTTACCTACCACTGACAAAAATTTTATGGTGTATAGCGATGCCTCTAGGAGTGGATCGGGGTGTGTGCTAATGCAAGAAGGTCACATTATAACCTATGGCTCGTGACAACTGAAGACACATGAGCGGAGCTACCCGACTCATGACCTGGAATTAGCAGCTGTAGTGTTTACGCTTAAGATATGGAGGTATTACCTGTACGGGGTACCCTATAAGGTTTTCACCGATCACTAGAGTTTGAAATACCTTTTCTCACAAAAGGATCTGAATTTGAGACAGACAAGGTGGTTAGAGCTCCTGAAAGACTACGATGTTCATTTCCAGTACCATTCGGGGAAGGCTAATGTAGTGGTGGATGCATTGAGTCATCGACTGTACCTGGCATTGAGCTGCTTACTAGCACTTCCGAATGAGTTGTGTGAGGAATTTTAAAAGTTAGAACTCAACGTGGTCACCCTGAGGGCAAAGCCTATGCTATGCACCTTGGGAGCCCAGTCGACACTTATCGAGGAGATCCGAGTAGCTCAGGCTACGAACCCCCAACTTGAGCGAATCAGGGAGGAAATATTTATGGGAAAAGCACCCCGGTCTGTAATTCATAAAAATGGCACCATATGATTTCATAACTGGGTGTGTGTTCCAACCATAGAGGCACTTAAAAAGAAAATCCTAAACGAGGGTTATAGTACTCCACACTCAGTGCACATTGGGGGAAATAAGCTATATAAGGACCTGAAGCGAACATTTTGGTGAAGTAATATAAAATAGGAAGTGGCGGAGTATGTGGCAAAGCGCATAGCCTGTCAGCAAGTGAAAATTGAGCACCAGTGACTAGCAAGACTTCTACAACCCCTAGATGTCCCTGAGTGAAAATGGGACTCGGTGTCCATAGATTTTGTAGTGGGCTTACCGTTGACTCAATGAAAGAACAATGCAATTTGGATCATAGTAGATAGACTCACAAAATCAGCACATTTTATAGCCATGAGGAATACCTAGACCCTGGATCAGTTAGCTCGAGCATACTTGAAGGAGATAGTATGGTTGCACAGGGTCCCCAGTTCCATAGTGTCATATTAGGACACCAGATTCCAGTCGGGATTCTGGCAGAAGATACAAGAGGCATTTGGGACACTATTACATTTTAGTACTGCCTTTCACCCTGCTACGGATGGGCAGACAAAGTGCACTATTCAAACCTTGGAAAATATGTTAAGGGCTTGCGCCTTGGACTTTAAGAGTGCGTGGGATGAACAGCTGGCACTGATCGAGTTCTCCTACAACAACAGTTACCACGCGAGTATTGGCATGACCTTATACGAGGCACTATACAAGAGGAGATGCAGGACTCTGCTCTGTTGGTAGGAGATTGATGAAGCTTTGATCATTGGATCGGAATTAATCCAAACCACCACGAATAAAATAAAAGTAATCTAGGAACGAATGAGAGCCACCCAGAGTTGCCAAAGGAGCTATGCCGACCGGATGCGTAGGCCCCTTGAGTTCCAAGTAGAAAATCAGGTATTTCTCCGAGTGTCCCCAACCAAGGAGGTCGCGAGATTTGGGATAACGGGAAAACTTAGCCCGAGGTACATCGGACCCTACCCAGTCATATAGAGAGTCGGGGAAGTAGCATATCGACTGGAGCTACTGCCCGAACTTCCAAGGGTACATAACGTGTTCTACGTGTCACAGTTACGAAAGTACGTCCCTGACCCTTCTCATGTGATTGAACCTAATCCGGTACAACTTCAAGAGGATCTGTCTTATGAAGAGCAACCTTTGTAAATCCGGGACCGGAGAGAGCAACAACTCCATAAGAAAGTAGTACCCCTAGTGAAGGTCCTTTAGGCCAACCACGAGATGTCAGCAGCGACCTGGGAACCAGAATAAGAGATCCGAGACAAATACCCTTACTTGTTCATATGAGCAGGTGCGTATCAAGTTTCGAGGACGAAACTTCTTAAGGGGGTAGAATGTGAAACCCCAAAAATTGATATTTGTTATGGACCGACCTATCTTTTTCCCAGTCAATCCAAGTCAAGACAGGAAATTATTTTGCCCTTTTTTTTTCTCTTGTTCACAAAATATTTTTTTTTCAAGGTTTACAAAAAAAAGAAAAGATTTTTTTTAAGCCCAAACAACTGGCCCCCTCCTCTTCTTTTATTTTAACCCCCCTTTTCCCTCCTAAACCCCCACGCACACCCCTAAACCCTAGCCCTCTCTCTCTCTCTCTCTCTCTCTCTCTCTCAGCTGCCACCCTCTGAGCGTTGCCCCCTCTACTGGACCACCACTGGCCGCCACCACCAACGATGCCACCCTTGCCTTCTCTCTCCCTCTTGGTGGTAAGTGAGGTGCACCCCCATGCATCCCATGCATGAACACTCCAAAATTTTGGTCATTCTCTCAAAATTTTCATGGTTTTATGTAGATTTCAAGTATGGAAAATTGAAATTCGTTTTATGTTTTGTTTTTCAGATTTAAAGAACAAAGAGTTCGACGTTCAAATCGTTTCCCTCCCGAATTTATATTAAGGTGAGTATTTCATGGTGTTTAGCGTTAGTTTATGAAATTCAAAAGCTTTCTTGACTTGGATGGCTAAGGTGGCATGGTGAAAGTAATAGAGACTCGGGTGTGGAATGTCACGTGAATTAATAACGTGGATATGGAGGTGAAAAGGTCGGATCTTAGGTTTGAAATTGATAAAAACATATCACTGGGTAAGGGCAGAAAATTACGCATTTTAAAAAATTTATTCCTGTTTATCTACCAGTCTAAAAATCATAGAAATTGGAGGGTAGATGTGTTAAGGCGTCCTCTACGCTACGCCTTTTGAACAAAGGGATTTCAATTTGTATGGAATGAGTTATAGTCTGTATACCAAAGATTGTCAAAACTGGGACAGTCAGGGATTGGCATATTTTAGGATTTTTAACCTAGCTACAACCGGAAATAGCAAAACCACTAAACACAAAAGTAATAGTAGACGAGCCCATATTTTGATAATGGGCAAGAAGTTGAATTTTGGATGTCAGGTGCTTTAGTTATGAGGTTAGAAAGTCGAGTTAGGAAACAGGGACAGAACCTGCTAGTCTAGAAAGAGGGCTGCACTGATGTTAACTTTGGAAATTTGCCCAGGGCAGGTCGGTTTGTCAAAAATTGTGAAATTTTTAGGTGGATGTGTCAGGATATACCACATCACCTCATTTTCTAATCGAGTGAATTAGGGTAGCGTGGCCAAAGTTATGCTCAATTTACCACGGACTGTCCAGACCCAGACAGTCCATGACACCGCTAAAAGAAATAAGAAAACAGCCTAGGTCGGGCACGAGTCGGGTGAAACCCTGAACATGACAAGTGTAGAGAACGGACTAAACTTTCTATATTAGGCTAGAAATCGGACCAGATCCTGGCCGAATCTGGACCTTGGTTGGGCTGCGGACTGGAGGCCCTAAAAGTAGGAGTGAAACTTTAGAAAAAAAGAATAATTTTAGATGTAAGGCAAAGGCCAGGGCTAAGTGTGGGCTATGTGTTGGCCCAGATGCGGAGTAGTAAATTCGAAATAGTAACCAAGCCCGTAACTTTATACGGTATCCAGGTAACAATCATGCTCTAACTCTTCCTCGAGTTGTTTGAAATTGTGCGTGCTCTAAACTTGGTAAGAATTGCCCTGTTTATTGATTGAATGATATAATAGCATGAGTTAACTGAATGTGGCTGCATAGCAAAATCTGCATGATGTGATGTGTTAAAGAGTTGTGACTTAGTAATCTTGTGTTGGAAATTAAAGACTTAATTTCTGTGGTGATGACCTTAGGAAAATAGGTTGAGATTGAATAAACCTTTCATGTTGAGTGGACCTTTGATAAAGAGAAGGGCAACAGTAACTGTAAAGGCTGAGTTATGTGAGATTTAATCTGATTGTTGATTGAAGGCCATTAGCCTTCTCCGGAAAACTAGTGCATGCATGTGAGCGGCCACGTACCTGGTAGGACGTGGGCCAGGTTAGCAGTAACCATCTCGGGTGATGATAGGTCAGGAAAGGGTTAAGTGGTAACCGCTATAGTAAACAGTAGGGCAGGATCGAGTTAAGCGGTTGCACTGAACCCAAGCACATGCCATGAGATCTAGTGGGTTCGCTCACTATAAATCTGACTATCATGATCTGAATTATAAATTATGAATGTACATCACTGAGATCTGATAACTATAGGAGCTTATGTTAATGAGAAGTGTGTCCTGGGAGTATCGTTGTTTTCCCCAACCCCTTTAAAATGCTTTTATAATGAATTTGTACGCGTTGTTGACTATTAGTGGGGATTGTTTACTGAGTTTATCTCACTTTTATAAAATATTTTGTTTTTAGGTGATTTAGTTGTATATGGGACTGGGAGACCGAAAGTAAAGCGAGGCCCTGACACCTGAGTTGAAGAGGATGCAAGCCTAATAGTCTTTTAGAATAAAGACAATGTTAACAGATGTTTTAAATTAGTTGTGACATCAAAGTGTGACCCCTTTTGTTAAAGTTGAAGTGTCTTTTTTCAAGGAATGATGTGTTAATTGTTTCGATATCCAGCCTAATATTTCCAAGAAGGAAATATAGTGGTAACACTCCAATTCAGGTTCCACTGCCACGCAGAATAAGGATTAGTAATAAAGAAATGAAGTTAGAAACCCGGGGTGTTACAATAATATAATTAGTGTCGCCAAAACGTGACTTTCTAAAATTACTTTTTTGGACACGAATAATCCAAACTTTGAGGGGTTGGAACGCCAATAATCCGATCATCAGAAATAATCTCATTGCTCTGAGCGTTGGGCTTGTTTATACTCAATAATCTCACCATTAGAAAAATGAGGCAATGATGAGTTGGAATAGAGCCCTGAGACATACTTTTCCTTCATACAAGCTATTAAAAATAAATAGGCTCGAAGTTTGAAGCACTGTGGTCTATTACTGAAGATCAGATTCCAAGGCTTGCATTATTCAAGTTTAAAACACTTTAAAATTTAATTTCTCTATGTTATCAATTATGCCTGATTACTATTATTTGCCTGTCATTATGAAATCCATAGGCATGGCAAAAGTTTTTTCAACCTAAAGAACAATCGGGTATGGTCATGAATTTTTGATCCAAAATTTAAATTTGGATGCAAAAACTTTCTTATTTATGTTGTCTGAACTTGATCTTAGCCTGAATTTAGACTTATTTGATTTTTACAATCAAAAATTTTTAGGGAATTGCGCATCAAAAATCGCTCCCAATAGTCCTTACTTATTTTCAATAGTGCAGGGGCCATTTTAGATTGTATTTTTCAGACAAGTTGAAATTCAAAATGAATTAGACAATTTGAATTTCACATATTTGTGTTGTTTTGAAGGCTATATGATTTAGAATTACCTACATAAATACAATCTAAAATGAACCCTATACTATTGAAAATACATACATACATATATATATATATATATATATATATATATATATATATATATATGTGTACACATACATACATATATATATATATATATGTATGTACACACATATATACATATATATATATATATATATATATATATATATATATATATGTACATATATATATATATATATTATATATATTATATATATATATATATATCTGTTGTGTGTGTGTGTACATGTACATATATATATATATATATATATAGGTATGTATATATATATATATATATATATATATATATATATATATATATATATATATATATATATATATATATATATATATATATATATATATACACACATGTATACATGTACATATATGCATATATATATATGTTCCTCAAAGTTCAGAGTATTTGAGCTATTTTTGAAGTTCAGATTATTACACTCCAATACACCCAAAATTCATATTATTTGCCTCCAATGAACCAAAATCTTACCCAAATTTTACAACTTTTTCAATTTATCCAACATGAATTTAATCTGAATCTGAAACTTTGTCATGTATAATTGGACCTACTTGTAATCAAGACTTGAATTTTAGACCTTGTCATAGATTCCTTCAATCGGATCCAGGTTGCAGAACACTCTTTTTTTTTGTTTTTTTTTTTTTTTGGGAATCTTTAGGCCTTTATTTTACTAAAATCAATCTACTATTAATATATAAATAAGTAGATTTTTTTATCATACATTTAGGGCCTGTTCTTTTCGTAGGTAAATTGAAGTTGGTAAAAGAGTAGGGTGGGTTGAAGTGGGTTGAGATAGGTTAAAGTAGGTTGAAGTGGGTTGAATTTTTTTATGTGATAAATCAAACTTGGTTAAAATAGTAAAATTATGTTGAAGTAAATTGAGATGGGTTAAAGTAGGTAGAAGTAAGTTGAAGTGAATTGAAGTTGATATTTTTAAATTGACTCACGAAAATGACAGGCCTTTAACAACTGCTAGACCACTTGCTATCTATGGTTATTTTATTGGCTGGGTAGTCTTTTGCTGGGGGACACTGAGCTACTTGTTCTTTTACAGAACATTGACATACTCAATCCCTGAATCGAGCTCCACCTCCGCTCGGTGCCATCAGCTGCATCACTCTCTCTCATCCCGCTGCCCATTCACCCCGCATAATTCTGCCGTTGGTAACTGTTCTTGGCCTAGTCCTTTTGCACGGCTGGACTCAATTCTTGATCTGCGCTGTGGCACCCAGATCGACCATCCAAATTCTCAGGTGCTTACTTTGTGTACTATTTAACTTATCAGAGTAATTTATTTTGATTTTTATAGGAAGTTAGTAAGTCAAAATTTTTTCTGTTTAAAATTATTGGGATCACTTGGTAGTGGTGGAGCAGATGAGCAATAATGGATAACCTTCGTGGGCACTGAGATCAATCAGATCATTATGCTAAATGTCCATGATGTCGTGTTTTTGCAGATTTTTATTATATCGGATTAATTGAATAATCCGACCTTTCTGTAGTTTTATGGATTGATTAAAATCATCTTAGTTTGTTGCAATCATAACATTGTTGTGATGTGATTCATGGTACATTGATGATGCTGATGCATCAATTTTTAGATGACCAGGGAATTCTGTACGGTGTGCTATGTTACAGATACTCTTTATGTCACTGAAGTACCTTTGGTTGTTCTCAAGCAATCCAACACGAATATGGATGCTTGAACTGATCTTAGAACTGTGCAAAGTATTGCAAAATGAATGACTTGACCTTCTCCTGTTGTTGACAAAATTTAATCCGTAAACAGTTTCTGGTGTGGGATACTTCTTAGAGGTTCGTGTGACAATAAGGTTAATGGCTTCATATAATGACTGTTTCTTATTCATTCTGAAGTAGCACCGAGTCAATAGTGTGGCAATGAATGTTGTTTGCTATTGCATGGGTTGCTTACCATGAAACCTCCCTTCCTTCTCCCCCACTTTAACAATAGGAAGAAAGGAAATAGGGGTTTTCTTTTTGGGAGAAAGGGTAATGGTAGGCTGAAGCCTCATCATGATTTTCTTCTTTTGGCTATAAACGTGCTAACATACGCCTTGGGGGATAGCCTAGTGGTATGTTGCATCGTTTCGACAATAGAGACCAAGGTTTGATTCTCCATAGGTTGTGTGCGTGTGTAAATTTATCTATTAAAACAAAAAATGCTAACATAAACAAGGTCTTCTTGTTTCCTTGAGGTGCTCTTGATCTATGATGCACGAACACTAACATGGTCATACATGTGCGACACGATAAAAAGATAGCCGCATCAATTTTTGAAAAATTAGGACACAAACAAGGCATTGACACGACCAAGGATTCAAAATGCGATTTCGGTCGCGATTTCAGTTTCGGTCGCGGTACGGCAAAATCGCTCTAATACGGCAATTGCGTTCCATATGGCGGCTAACGCGGATCGCCCAACTCCAAAACCTTTCCAACGCGGCCGTCTCGTCGCGGTTCGGCCACCTTTTGAATCCATGGACACGACTATTAAAAATTGTAAAAAAGGTAAAATTATCTATTTTATTGATTAGTTTTCGTCCTTTTTTTTAAATGAAGAAAGAGCAAAATACTTTCTTGAAAGTTGAATGGTAAATTCTGGTAACTACTCTTATTATTAAAACTAAAAAATACAATCCTTAATTTGAGATTATACTAATGATTAAGTGTTCAAAATCCGAAAATAGAACAAACGGTATTCAATGATAGTAGATGTCCTTAAAATAGAAACGATGATAAAGTTATATTATCATTTAATCTGGTATTAATAAACTAATAAAGGCGAAATAAGAAATTTACATCTCCGTTGACTTATGTTTGACATGGTTGACTCTATGCGTCCGATACATGTGTCCCACATATTTTTTTTAAAAATTTTTAGTACTTTTTTTCTATTTTTGGTGTGTTAGATAGTTGTCCAAGGAGTGTCGGTGTCGTTTCTGAGACATGTCCAACATGGGACCCGGTATCCATGAGAAGCGTCCGTGCTTCATGGCTCTTGATATTACTCATTATTGGTATGAGCTTTTGCTTAATATATGAAAAGCTAGTGATCTATGACTATATATGCTTAAATCCTCTATTATTCATGCATTGGTGTATATGCAACTTACTTTGATACTGGTTTTATTAGCTTTATCCTCTAATCAGAGGCAAAGATTCAATGGGATTGGTATCTTCTCTGCTGTTGGTCAGTCGATTTTTAGAAACTAATTCTTTTCTGCTTCCAGGTTACTGAAATTATTCATTATATGTGCTTTTGTTGTACAAATCATTTTTGCAATTCAGCGCTCTTTTGTTGTTCACAAATTGATTGTTAATATGATGAAACGAGTAGGTTCAAACAGCTCCACATCAATCACTAGATAAGCTGTTGATGGCAATGGAGGATCAGAATAATGATGACATGGATTCTCTGTTTGAGGGAATGGTTCTGTTTACTCCTCAGATCGTAGATAATCATGATGGCAGTTTTCATTCAGAAGTTGTTCAGTCAGTGAGAGATATTGATACAGCCGCTGTACCATCAGTTTCTGCACCGTCTTCTCAACCACTCAATGAGAACCTCTTCTCTGATCTCACTGTTATCACTTCCACCCATGTTGAAGCATCTGAAATGAAGATGCCCTCAAATCCCTCATCAATAATCACGTCAAATACATCAAAAATAGAGAGAGATCCTGTTATTCGCCAGTCTTCTAGAAAGAAAAGAAGAGCTGGTCTAAGGATCGGTTATGGGAGGGATTCACAACTTGTGGATGATCCCGAGCCTCTTCCAAATCCTCCAGATTTGTCATCTGTTGCTGAAAGCTCCTTTTCCGCTGCCATCCCAATACTCCAAACTGATTTGGTCACGGAAGGAAAAGAAAGGCAAGGGGTCCTTCCCTCTAAGGCTAGCCAAAGCGCTCAAATTGATTCTTCTCCAATTGTACCTCAAAATGACTTTGTTGATGGTAGTTTGAAAGGTATAGTACAATCTCATTCACACCAAATGAATAGGGATGGAGATTTGAATTTGACCGAAGATGAAATTATCGCCCGTGCCACTCCTCAAACTGAAGAAGTATATGCTTCCCAAAAACAAGGAAAAGAAGAGGGGGAGGCCACTTCTGCCCGTGTGGACGGGAAATATGAACAGATCAAGGATCAAATCTCTGACAAGTTGAGACGGGTTAGAGAGCAAGCTGCATCTATATCTGCAGCAAAGAAGGATTCTAGAAGGAGAAGAAGACAAGCTGCTGAGAATGTCCAGCTAGCATCTCAAAGGTACAGAGAAATTGAAAAGAAGCTAGAGGAAGCCTGTGAAGCTGAAGATTTTGAAATGGCAGAACATCTCAGTGAGAGCCTAGCTGCTGCTGAAAAGGAAAAAGAGAACCTGCTGAATGCACTCTGGGATGCTGAAGCTGAGTGTGATGCCATTGATTCAAAAATGCAGGAAGCGCTGGAGCAGCAAATTGCTGCTGAGGAAGGGTGCGTGTTCTTGCTACAACATTTCTCAGTGGTATGCTGATGCTTGTTCTCAAGTTCCCTGTTTATAGTTTGAGTTTGCATGCATTAAGCTATGGCGGGCTAGTTATTGCAATATGAACACGTTATATTCTAGGAGACAAGATCTATGTTTATTCTTGGATAGCTTCATAGCTAAAAGAGAAAATTTGGAACGTGATATTTTCCCTAGGAGTTTTAGTTTAGTTTTCCACTAAGTCATAATCAATCTGCTTCCTTTTCGGTAAAACTCTAAGACCTGCTTTGCGAGCAATATGGTCTTTAAACTCGCAATTGATACTGTGTTACTATGAAATGCTTGTCATTCACTCAGAAAACATGGAGTTAATTGAAGAAGACATGGAGTTAATCAAAGGAAACACGTAGATATCACCTTTTTTTTTTGCTTTAACCTATGATCCCTCAAAGTTATATCTTGTCTTTCGTGCTTGTATGCGTTAGATTTCCTGCTGGGGAAATGATCAAACACCCCATATCCTAAAGGAAAAAGAAAGGAACTTGGCTTCAGCCCACCTACAAAGGAGTTCTAGAAGACTGGGTTCAGATTTCTTAGCCAACCTAGGGGTGCAGTTGGGACTAGATTTAGTTATTATTTAGTGCAAAACCATAATGCTATTTATTAAGGAAAAACTTCTGCCTATAATGCTAAATAAAGGAGATGATGGAATAAACAAGCATCCTAATGGCATAAATTTGGTTACAGCTGATACAAAGACTGTGCATGAAAACCCAAAGCCTCTGATGAAGAAGGGTACAAGTCTACATTATCCCAAAATTATACCCTTGGGTGTCATTTGGTATGCACGAATTCAATTGTAGGTCTTTAAATTTGTGATTGTGAATTGTTTTAAGCATAGGAACTTGTTTATCAATACCCACTGCTTTCTAGGTATTTGGGATTTAAAAGTGGGAATAAATATAGGTTTTACAAACATATACGTAATTATAATCATATGACTTTATAATTTAATTGGAATTTATGCTTTTCCCCCCATTTCCAATTCCAGTTTCCTATTCCCTCCTTTCGCGCCTAATAATAATTTTTTGGGAAATCTAGGCTTCTAGTCCCAATCTTAATATGTAAGTTGCTCTGATTCCCATATACCAAATATTGGAATTATATGACCTCACCCCATATTTCCATTCCCATTCATATACCAAACACGACTACAGCATAGTGGAGGTGTTTTACCTGTTGAACACTTCTCTATAGCTATCAGTCCAAATAGTTGAATGTTGAAACAATGGGATGACAGATAAGTCTATCTATATTATGTTTCACTTCTCTGCCTAAGAGGCCCTTTCAACGCTGAAGATTGAAGATGAATCTTTACCTAGAAATCATGGGTTGCCCTAGCAATTGAACGCTAAATCCAAAACAGCTCAACCAAACTAGCTGGGAAGTGCGATATTATATTCCAAACCACTTGAAACACAGATTAACCAATATTCTCCCTCTTTTGCCAATTATAATCAGTCAAAATTTTGCCCTATGCTTTTTTCCAAACAAAGGATGCTTTCACGGGAGGAACTGACCTCCAATTGATACACCAAGGGAATTGGTGACAAGAATTCAGAGGGGAAGGAAGGACATATTTTAGCTTTCAAGAATAAGGTTTGACATAGAATGTAATTCCATTTGGTGACCCTGTTTAGTGACGATCCCTATGAGAGGTCTCATTTTAGTGTTATCATATATTTTGGTGTGTTTGTTTAGTTTGAATCACTTGAGATCAAGCCTAAACCCTATGGTTCCCAAACTTCTCCAAGCAGTTCCCATTTATTAAATAATTGTTCTTTTTTAAAGATAAGCTAGTGTTCAAAGAGGAAAATTTAGATAAACTTATTTTAGAAACTAACGACAAGCATGGGAGATGGTGACTTTGTTTCTAGTTCTATGTAGTGTATATCCCTAATTTTATGTATAGTGCCAAGTAATTTCAGTCTCGTATGACTATTCTAGCAGTTGTTGCTGTGTAAGTTTTTACTAGGTAAGTTCCACCTTCGATTCCCCTAGTCTGTAGGGTATAAATGAGATTTGATATCTTGGAGAGCTGTTAATCTTGTTGTGGTTGGTTATTGATTACACAATTGAAACTTATCTCTGTTGATATCCTTCTTCGTCTTTCTGTCTCATCCTCCCTTTTGATCCTTTATCTCTATCCTTTATTTATGCTAAATTTTTCTTTTTCTTCTTTATCTACCCCTTCTGCCCGTTTCATTGGTTCCTGATGCCCATCAGAAGGGCTCCATGTTTTTAAAACTGATTCGGCAAGGACACAAGATTCCCTTGAACCAGTAAGACAATGGCATCTTAGGCATTGAGTAACAAAATCGTAAAGAGCATATTACTGTAGTGGCTGTGTTCAATTGAACTTGTCTTTAAAAAGTTCATAGGAACTATTAGTAGAGCTATGAAATTTTTAATAGAGATCTGACACTTGTAGAATGAGCTTTGAAATTTCTAGATAATAGATGAGCCTGGAATTCTATAAAAGGAGCTTCGAAACTTGTAGTTGACCCTTTAGGTTTGTTGATGAGCTTTGAGATTTTACGAAAGCTTTTGATGCAGCTGTTATGCTCTGAAAATTTCATAGATGGTCTGCTCGCAGATTATAATGTGGTATTAACACAGCCAATATGATAATTATCTGGCTTTAGTTTTGTTCATAACAAATGATTCTAACGTAATTAAAAACATTCACCTCATGTACTTTTTTTTTAAAAAATTTTTTCAGTTGGGTGAGGCATCCTAGAACATTTTAACATTACTCTGTGCCACAGGTGCTGCTATTGTTTTCTTGGGGTTTGTAACTTTATTTAAACTGAGAAGGGGAAGCTGGAGGGGAAACCCAAAACCAAGAAGCATTATCTAAACGTTTTGGCATCTGAACTGGGAACACTGATTTTGGGTTTAAGATGTATACACTTTTGAGGTTTTCGTTTAGTTCCAGTATACTGGTCTGCAACATCTGATTACATAACTTTTAAGGACGTCAAAATGGAATGAGTGAATGATGATCGAGTGGTGATGCCTGCAAAAAGGGGCGTAGGTCCTTCATTAGTGAGGGTGCTAAGAAGTTTGTCTATTTGCTTGTGTTTTTTCCTCTTTTCATTTGTTCATTTCCAGAATCCTGCAAATGGGAACATTTCGATATCGAAATCTTCCGTTCAGTGGCTTAATCTGCATGCGCAGCTACTGCGATGTGACCCCAAATAGGGGCGAGCTTTTGAATTTTACAAGTTGAACTATGTTTTTGACAGCCATTCATCTGGGCCCCCCCCCCCCGGATGGCTCCTTTGGTTTTTTGTGTTACTTTTTTGTTTTATTTTGAGTTGATATTTATCAGGTAGTGTTGTGGTTGAAGCCTGACATGTAGGCTGAACTTATCCAAACCAGCAGTCCAGTGACCCAAAGGCCAAAACACTGCATAAACTTTAGTTTGGCTCAGCGTCAAGATATATGCAAATTGAGACATGATGGTAAATGGTCAGAAATATAATGTCATTACTCATTATGAATAGAAGATTTTGTACACTTTTGAGTTCACCATAGCGAAACACCAACTATCAATACTCAGGGTTGGGGTTCAGGAGCTCCAAGCAAGTTGGGCAGCTCTCGCTTTATGCACCCACATTTGTGTGCGCTAATCGTAAGCTTCATGTTTTGCAGTGCTTGTGCTCAAACATTTCAGCCACCATTTTACCGTTCCAGTCCCTCTCACACAGTTACTTCCATTTGCCATTTCAAACGTTTAACTATGACTGTTTTCTTCTGTAGCATGCTGCTTGCGATGCTGATTCAGTCTTGGAGAGTGTTGAAGTCAATTCTTCAAATCGAATGGATGAATGGTATTCATTAGTTGAGGTTGTGGAGGCCAAGAGGTTGGAACTAGAAATTGAATCACAGCTAATGAATGAAGCACGTTCAAGATTGAATGATTCAATTGGGCACTTAGTTGAGAATGATGTGAACGAAAAAGTAGTCCTCTGTGAGAAAAAGAAATCTTTGGCACAGGAGTTGGAGAACCTTCTGAGTTTAGTGAGGGAAAAAGAGGCTGAGATAGCTGAAAATGATGCCAAAATTGAAGCCGTTGACAAAAGAATTGGTGATGTTGCCTTAGGTTTCAAGGATGTGCAAACAGGGATTGATGCTATGATTGATAAGTTGCAGGTTGTGCTCTCTGAAATGGAGTCAGAGCGTGAAGCTCTATGGAAGAAGAAGCATGAGGTTGATAGCCTTCTTTCTCAGGGAGTTACCAGAAGCGAAGAACTAAGGAAGCTTGCTATGGCTTCTGCTGATGAGGCTAACATGCATCAAAAAAATCTTGGACTGAGAAAAGCATTAGTGACTTCTGTTTTGAAGGTGAAAGAAGAAAAATTAAGCCTTGTGAAAACAGGGGAGAAAATTTCGGCTGATGTTCAAAATCTCAAGCGGCAGACATCTGTTGCAAGAGCTTCTTTACAGGTTAGTTCTCCTCTCTAGCATCAACTCTGAACTTTATTGGATTCTTCCCCAGCATCTGTGCACATTTTCAAGTGGATTCTTTATTGGGGGGGTGGGGGAAGGTATACGGGGTATAACAATTTCCTGTATGTATCAACGTATGTGAAGAGTAATATTGTGAATTATTTATGACCTTCACGAACTTCTATCTGACAACATCTTATAACTTTGCGAAGGAATTCTGTTGCATTTTTTTCTGCTGCGCGTCATCAGTTGTCCTTGAAAATCTTGCTTAAGATATTTGGAAAACCTCTCTCTCTCTCTCTCTCTCTCTCTCTCTCTCTAATTACAAGCCTTTTTTTCTTTTCTTTTAGTGGGCATAAAGGGTGGCAAAAATGTTAATGTAGCTGGAATTCAAACTAAGGTGACTGATACCAACCATTAGGAGACTAATGGCTAAGCCGGCTGACAGACTCTGATTGCAGATGGAATCCATCCTGAATTTTAGTGATTAAATGCATACAGTTTAAATAAGGAATGTGGTTAGATTTGAACATGAATTATGATCCATAGTTAACATTCATCTCAAGCAGAGTTGTTCATATCAAATAATCACCTATGGCTCTTTGCTTGCTCATTCTGTACACAATCATGGTATTTTGGAACTAATATCCAATAATAGTCCATCCCAGGGCAAATTGCTTCAGGGTAAGTAGAGCTACCACTCATAACATATGAGTAAATAAAAAGGAAACTAAAAGAGATGCTATAAAAAGATCGTACTAAGACTGGTTATATTCATTTTGGACCAGTTAGGATACACCTCAAGGCCAGTTTTCAAAAAGGTCTAAACACGCCTATGTTGCATCCATTAATGCATAACCGAATCTCTAATCGAAAAGAAGCCTTAATCAGTATCCTCAAAGGAAACCTTGTTTACCATAATATAGGATTCACAACCTATCCTAGTTATGAAATTTCTATTAGGGATCTAGATACAAACAAAACTCTAAACCTTTGTTATGACTTTAAAAGAGTAGACCTAGTGGAAAGCCTACATCACTCACCCTTTGCCATCTATGTCATTAGGGATCTAGATACAAACAAAGCTCTAAACCTTTGTTATGACTTTAAAAGAATAGACTTAGTAGAAAGCCTACATCACTCACCCTTTGCCATTTATGTCATGGTAACACTCATATAATCGATAAATTTCTCAATAAAGAAGAAATTGAAATCTATGACATATTTTCATAAATTTGCGAAGCTGACGACATTACTAAAAATCTCTTGCTTAAACTACCGGCAGTTTGGGAATTAGGTATCCAACCCCTCCTTGCACATAGACCTGGTACCAGCAGCAGCTATGTAATAGAAGGATCGACCCTTAGGTCCACTGCTCAAATGAGCGGATCGATTTCTAGACCCAACAATCAGCAATATCAAATGATTTCCAAATACTACTTACAGAATTGGCAAGTGGAAATTAGGCGGATAACTACATACATAGAAGAAAACTATGCTAGTCACGAGTCGTTCTAGTAGATTCAGCCTACCAAGAATCATTATATACCCATCCTCCTTGGATCTATAGAAAGGGTAATAGAGTTAGAATAGTCGCCGCTAACTATCAAGGCAGACATCCTCTTAGGGAACAAATTCCTCATAAGCCTAACATACATGACTACTGAGCAACTCCTCGCTATTAAACTGAATGGCCAAATCATTCAAGCCATAAGCAATCATGATTAAAGTTCCCTACATAAAAATAAAGCTCGTTTATAGGTTTATGAAACCTGAGTGGTTTCATGCCATGATTAACACGGGATCTGATGTCACGATGGTGTCAGCTAATTGTTATTCATAACGTTACTTGAGAAACCTTACGAGCCTCCTACAAGTTGTAGTCGCTTCTCGAAAAATAACCACTCTCACTAAAGGAGTCCTTGAACAATTCATGTCCATTATTGATATTCAAAATCATGAAAAATTTTCCCAATTCCTACTATAGTCATCCAAGCACCCAAAGCTGGTTGTCTTGCTTGGCATTGACTTCCTCAAACGCTTTTAGAAATATTTTTCTAATCATACGAACGTTAAACTCCACACTCCCTGTGGACGTTGGCTCGAACCACGCATCATTTTTAACCAACATTACCCAATCACCTTCATCCCCCACAGCAAGCAAGGTGGAAAGGAGTTTTAAAAAACCCAGAAACAAAGCCCAAAGGAACATTATGCAGCTCTTAGCACTAACAACGAGGCCTTGAATTTCATTTGGAAGAAAGATTAAGGGCTTACTATGAGCCAATTTTGATGACCACCCTCTAAAATTTTGGGACAAAGATAAATCCTATGCAGATATCCAGCTTAAAAATGCAACTCTATTGTAAGAGTTAAGCGGAGCCAATAAGGTATAATGAAGCTCATGAAGAAGAATTTAAAAATTCAACTTGAAGAATTAGAAGAAAAACGGCTAGCCTTCAAAACCACTAAGGACTACAAGAACCCGCACAATAGCCAACGTTTATGGTCAACAATCACTCTGAACAAATAGAGGCTAGCCTCAAATAGTGATTAACTACAAAAAGCTTAATAAACTAATTGTCTTTGGTGATTATTTCCTTCCTAATTAGGAACTTTTGATTAACAAAACCCTTAATAGAAAGTGGTTTTCTAAATTGGATTGCAAGTTTGGATTCCATTGACTGAAGCTTGAAGAATACACAAAGCCGTTGACTGTATTTAGCACCCCACAAGGACAATGCATATGGAATGTGATGCTTATGGGATTAAAACATGCCCTATAAATCTTTCAAAGATGAATGGATAATATCTTTAATAAATACTCATACTTCTGCCTCGTATATGTTGACGATATACTAATATTTTTCTACAAATATTGCTGAGCATTCTATGCATCTTATGAAATTCATAAGGAAAAGCAGTGTTACTGGTTAATCATTTCCGCTAGAAAGGCAAAGATTGCTAAAGAACAAATTTAGTTTTTAGGCCTTAAGATCAATTAGAAAGCAATTGAAATGCACCCCCATATTTGCAAAAAAATCGCTAATTATATTAATTATATTAGTGACTTTGTTCCTCATTTGGCATGTATGAGAAGTCCATTACAAGATTTATTAAATAAGAAGATGGACCATCAAAGGGAAGATCATCATACTAGCCTAGTACATCAAATCAAGAAAGTTTGTACTCAACTACCGGGACTAGCCGTACTAGAGGCAAATGATAAGCTCATAGTTGAAACCGACGATTTTGATAAATAATGGGGAGGCTTATTAAAAGCCAAAAGGTCTGACAGAAAAGTGCATATTTGTAGATATGCAAATGGAAACTTTAAACGAACGGAGATTAATTGCTACAGTAATAAAAAGGAATTATTAGCTTTAAAAAGAAGCTTTGTTAAGTTCCATATTTTCATCCTACCAGTTCGATTTTAGTTAAGGACTGAGTACACTAATGATAAAGATTATATCTTTAAGAAGCTACCTTGTACTCCTAAATATAAATGAAGGTATTGATGGCAACAATACTTTCATAAATATAAGTTTGATATTGAACATATCAAAGGTAAGAATAACTATCTTGCTGATTTTCTTAGCAGAGAAGCAAATAGCCCTAGCTGAAACAGCCCTAGCTGAAACAGCGGAAGAATAGAAAGACATAAAATTCCTCTTGAGATGGCCATTCATGAACTTTGTATTGCTCAAGAAAGTGGAGTAGTGATTCATTGCGCCGCCTACGAGGAAATTCATCCTCATATCAATCAATCACTAGAAAGTCTTGACAAAATAATGACACTTGAAGCCATAAAAATGGATGAGGATACTCATCATAGGTTTTTAAAAGCTTGCCAGCGTGCACATAAACTTTAGGAAGGAGTTAATCAATTTCAACCAAAAGTTCAGCTATTTCAAAACTGTATTGAAATAGAAAGTAAAGATCATTCTTCCCCTACGGAGGAAACGGACAAAGAGGATTTTACCTTCGTTCTTCCCAAAGTACTTCCAAACATTCCGGGATACAGGAATATTCACGAAGGAAAGTTACACTTCCTATAGTAAATGGGTATATTCAACCCAAGCCAATACAAGTCGGATTATCGACACTTCTGGGATCTATCCTAGAACTCATTTTCTTGTAGGAACCAATTCCAACGATGTGATCAAAGCCATAGCCTACGGATATTGTGGAAATATTACTAATTTTCCAGGCAACTGAGAAATTATTGGACTCCACAAGGCCATAGTTGAAGCCACTAAAAAATTTCGAAAAAGTTCTAGGTCTAATATGGTCGTCCTGAAAATCATATCTTTCAGCCAGAGGTCATGCCAACTCCAATGCTAGTATGTTTATTTATACAACTCCGTACTCCAAACGAGGCAACGTTAAAGTTTGGGATTGGGAAAGGCAAAGTAATCCAATCTCCAGAAATTGAGGAACACTGGATCAGGCATAGGAGAGCAATAGCTGTGCTACTGAACGAGCTCGGGTAGATTTGACGAGCCCCCCTCAAATATCTTCATAATGGCTGAAGGAAACGTACGCCGAGGCTTGACGCCATTAATAAGATAAGCTTGGGAATTACCCTTGGTGATTCATGCAGAATATCGGTGGGAGGGGGACGGGACACATTTTTCCTTATGTGGACTCATCCACCAAAGTAAAAAGGAAGGATGCTACATCTGTCTACTACGTATGGGATAAAGAAGCATGATGGACCCCTCCACAGAAAAGGAGAAGCTTAGGAGATAAAAGGAAGCTCAATTATTGTATGACTGGACACTTCAAAAGCGATAAGTGTAATCTGTGATTGTATGGCAAAAGAAAAAGTTGATGCAAAGATTCATTAGAGATAAGGGTAATCTTCATTATTGTATGGCAAAAGAACAAGTCGATATAACCTGTGGCCAGGAAGGCATTATAAAACATGATCGATGCTTAAGGAGAGGGCATATTAAGAAAAAGGAGAGAGAAAATCCTTACTATAAAAGCCGAGTGAGAAACTCCCTTAGGGAGTAGAGTGTTCTTTCTAGCTCTGAAATATTATTGTCATCAATTAAAATATTACTTTCAGCATATTCTTGTGCTCAATCATTTCAATAAACTTTTGATAGTACTCTATCAAGTTTCTTGGAATACTTTGACACCGCCAGAAGTAACTGCTAAGGAAGAGTCCACTGGGCGAAAGAAGCAATGCTTAGTAAGGTATTAGATTATGTTGTTAGTATGATTCAACAAAGGAGTATGCTTTGAGTACTATTGTTATCGGTGCATACGATAATATTGTTGTTGCTCTAATAGATTACTCGAAATCTACTCTTCAACCATGAATCTGGCTAGCCCCGAACGAAAATAACCCTTGTTTATTAGTCGAGAAGGCCATTAATCGTTGCAAAGACAAAATAGAGAACACTCAGGTAGTTATCCACGTTAAAGAAACGATGGTAGATAATGTCAGATGCATAAGGCAAAAACTTACTTGAGGAAGAGGCCCTCGACCTACCTTTGTTAATAGGAAGACCCCCCCATGCGGAAATAGAACTTAATCCCAGAAGCCTACTAGAACATGAGGAAAGAACTCATGATGAAAGCATAAGAATTCAAAAGGAAAAGCTTCAGGCATGTCAAGTAGCACATGACTATGTACATAATGCCATTAAAAGGCATAAACAAAACTATGATTATAAATATCAAAGACTATTAAGATCTAAAAGATCTGAAAAATTTTCCGCATTAAGCACCTCACATGAATAAGTTGTTTAAAAAGAGGTCGAGGGGATCTTCCTGCCTGCTTTGTCTGGCATTATCTACCATCGTTTCTTTAACATGGATAATGAGATGAGTGTTCTCCCATTCGTCTTTGCAACGATTAATGACATTTTGACTAATAAACAAGGGGTATTTTGTTCCGACTTATGGTTGACGAGTAGGTTTCGGGTAATCTATTAGAACAATAATAATTTTATTGTATGCACTAATAATAACAGTGCTGAAAGTGTACTCATTTCTAAATCATAAAAACAACACAATCCAATACCGTACTCATTGCTCTGGCCATGTCCTGAAACTGTGGGTTTCTCATAACATTGAAAGGTATCCCATTTGCACAGAGGGCTCGAATGACTTTGACATCAACAGAGTGTCGTTCCATCATGCCAAAGGACCCCGCTATTCGATTGCGATCTGCTGAAAATGTAGCATCTTTGTTCTTTATGGTAGATCTTGTCAAGGACGCTGATATGCCATTTTGTTCAGCCTCTTCAACTTTCTTTCTAAGCCACTGAAGCACATCTCTGTTGTTCATTGCTGTGCACCGCTGAATTTGTGCCTTCTTACCAACTGGAGCTCCAAAAAAAGGGTAATGCATGCTTGTGTAAGAGCTTGTGAATGGTTTGTTACAATGCTTGCAATGCCATCTCCTTGAACCTCCTGGGTTTTTCCCCTTTCCTTGAGATATTATGTCGATGTCACTCAGCAAGGGCTTTAGATGGGCCTCTGATGCAGTTTGGGTTTGAGTTACTTCCTCTGCTTCTGGGTTGTCAAAGTGACTTGCTTCTTCACTCCTGTCAGTGGAGGCGAGTGACTCGACTCATGTTGCTGCTTAGTTTGTTGTTCCGAACGACGTTTCAATCTATGTTTTCCGAATGCCATCTCTGTAGATAATTTTAATACAAGTCAAACATATCATTTAATACAATATGCAAAACAGAGCTACACAGTACAGAAGCATCTGAGTAAGAAGGATTTTGAGAATTTTCATGCAGTAAAGAATTAGAGATTAAAGGATTAAATACAGAAACATGGAGACAAGGGCATTCGGATGGCTACCTTGAGAAATAGATTGAATGAACAAGGCAAGGTAGCTCTTCAGCTCTGTTGCAGTGGCTTGTG